>JAJMGT010000015.1:666539-941415 GCA_030582715.1 Kodamaea sp. yHQL449 | reverse complement strand
AGGAGAGTAGAGGAGGAGAGTAGAGGAGGAGAGTAGAGGAGGAGAGTAGAGAAGGAGAGTAGAGGAGGAGAGTAGAGGAGGAGAGTAGAGGAGGAGAGTAGAGGAGGAGAGTAGAGTCGGGGAGATAAGTCTATGGGAAGGTGCCTGCGGTTAAAAAGCCTGCGGGAGGATTCTATGTGAGAATAGTCTATGGGAGAGTACAATCTGCGACGGAGTGAGTCACTGAGAAGTCTGTGGAAAAATACAGTCTGCGGGAGAATACAGTCTGGGAATAGTCTAGAATAGAGTCTGTGAGAAGTCCGGGAGACGACGGAAGAACTATTGTGGCTTAATGGATTCTAGAATAAATTAATGACATTTGTGGCTTAAAAAGGGTCTATTGTGGATCTATTAATTTCGCCGCGCAGTTGCAAAAGACCCATGTATGTTGACACTGTATTACGAAGCGTATTCACCACATTCCTCACTTAATTTTGCCCTGTATTCACTATTTGATTTACTTATGGTTACTTAATTACGTTATTCACCAATTCATTTGCGTTTATTCACTTGACTTGCATGTATTCACTTGACTTGCGTATGCCACTGTGTATCACCTCATTCTGTAATGTCACAAAACACAATTTAAATGCTGATAATTTCTTTTTAAATTAATTAATTGATACGAAAAATTATGATTGCAAAATTTTGACATGCCACAGTTAACACTATATAAACAGCTAAATCATCCAACTTGTAATCAACTCTACAAACATGTCTCTTGTAAAAGACTCTGATTCACTTGATAAGGAAAAGGATCACATCATCGTTGACTCCGACTCATTAGATAAGGAAAAAGATGTTTACATCACCACTGATTCATTAGATAAGAAAGAAAAAGATGTTCACGTCATCGAAGTTGACTCACTCATTGATATTGATGAAACAAATTTGGAATTTATTGAAGGTGATCCAACCTTTATGGCAAATTCACCATATCCTGAAGTTAGAGCTGCTGTTTCAATAGATATAGATCCTGATATTAACTTGTTCCATTGGAGATGCTTATTTTTAACAACAATTTTTGTAATTGTATTTGCAGGTGTTAATCAATTTTTTTCTTTAAGATTTCCACTGATAACTATTAGTTATGTTGTTGCACAAATTATTTCTTACCCAATTGGAACACTTTTAGCCAAATTACCTAATAAAAGAGTAAAATGGTTACCTAAATTTTTTGAATTAAATCCAGGTCCTTATTCAGTTCAAGAACATGCTTTATTAACAATTGTTGTTTCATTAACTTCATCAACTGCTTATGCAATGAATATTTTGATTGCAACAACCAATTTTTATAATTTAGATGTTTCTATTGGTTATCAATTTTTACTTGTTCTTACAAGTCAAATGTTGGGATATTCAGCTGCTCAATTAAGTCAAAGATGGGTTGTTTATCCAGCTTCTGCAATTTGGCCTCAAAGTTTAATTACTGCAACGATTTTCACTACTTTAAATAAATCTCAATTATCTGAATCAATTCAATTAACAAAAATAAAATGGTCAAGATTTAAAATGTTTTATATAATTTGTCTTGGATCATTTCTTTGGTATTGGGTACCTGATTTTTTATTTAAAGGATTATCAAATTTTAATTGGATTTGTTGGATTGCTCCAAATAATACAATTGTTAATCAACTTTTTGGAACTTCTTCAGGTTTAAGTATTGGATTACCAATCACTTTTGATTGGACTCAAATCACTCAAGCTTTAGGAGTTTCACCATTAGCAACTCCTTTTAATGTTGCAGCAAATACTTATGGATCTGTTGTTATATTTTTTTGGATTATATTACCTTGTTTATATTATAAAAATCATTGGTATGCAAAATATATGCCAATGATTAGTTCATCATCTTTTGATAATACACAAAAGACTTATAATGTTTCAAGAATTTTAAATAAAGAAACTTTTAAAATTAATAAGCAAGATTATAAAAATTATTCACCAGTTTTTATTCCATATTCTTATCTTTTAAGTTATGGATTAAATTTTGCAGCCATTACGTCATTAATTGTTCATTCAATTTTATATAATGGTCGCGAAATTTATAATTTATTTTTTAATGAGAGTCATTATGGTGCCGATATTCATAGAAGATTAATGAAAAAACATTTTAAAGATGTTCCAATTTGGTGGTCAATTGTATTATTTGCATTTGCATTAGCTTTTGGATTTGGTGCAATTTGTGGATTTCCTCATTATTCATTTACTCCATGGTATGGATTTGTAATTGCAGTTGCAATTTCTTTAAGTACATTTTTATTTGAAGCTTTATTACAATCAAGAACAAATCAACATGTTGGATTGAATATTATAACTGAATTACTTGCAGGGTATATCTTCAAAGGAAATCCAATGGCAAATATGTTAATCAAATTAATTGGATTTATACCTAATAGACAAGGTTTAAGTTTTGTTCAAGATTTAAAATTGGGTCAATATATGAAAATTCCTCCACGTACATTATTTCTGTATCAAATTTATGGTACAATATTAGCATCTTTAGTTAATATTGGTGTTCAACAATGGATGAGATTTAATATTAAGAATATTTGTACTTCAACAAGTGAATTTTCATGTCCAAATGGTAAAGTTATTTATACAGCTTCAATTACTTTTTCATTAGTTGAAGAATTATTTTCACGGGGTAAGATTTACAATTCATTATTATATTTTTTCATTATTGGTGCAATTGTACCATTTTTTACTTATTGGTTATACAAGAAATATCCTAAAAGATGGTTTGGTAAAATTAATTCACCAGTGTTTTTCACAGGTCCTGGAAATATACCTCCTTCAACTTTATATAATTATTCATTATATTTTGCAACCTGTTTTGTATTTAATTATTATTTGAAGAGGTATAAAACTGCATTCCATACAAAGTTTAATAATGTTATAAGTGCAGGGTTTGATGCTGGTGTGGCCATTGCTGCTGTGATTATCTTTTTATGTGTGACATATCCTGGTGGGAAACTTGTTTGGTGGGGGAATACGGTTTATAAGAATACAAAGGATTATAAAGGGGCTCCTTATTATGACTTACCAAAAGGTGAAACATTTGGTCCGTCAAAATGGTGAAGGCAATAAGCCTGGGAGTTGGGAGCAGGTTAAGCGTAACTGAGCGTGTGTGAGCCAGCCTGACTGGAAGCGTAACTAAGTGTGTGTGAGTCTTATGGTGAGCCCGACTTGTGGAGCCCAACTGAGCCGGTGAAAACCCACTGGAAGCGCAAATTCAACTACCCCAACACCTTTAATAAAGCCTTGTATCATTTCTATATATAACCTAACAAATCTAATTCTTGATCTTCATTTGCTTGTATAAAACACCACCAGAATAATACACCAATAAAGCAGCCAACAAAATAAGCAAAAATATCCAAATCACAGCCAAATTATTAGCTTGTGGTGCTGTAGGACAAGCATGATGAGATCTTACTTCAAAGAAATAACTGCAATCATTCATCAGACCTATATAAGAAACCAGAGCTTTTGCCATCATTTCTCGATCACATACGAAATTTATGATTGAAGATTTTCTTAATCTTTCACCTGTTTCTTTATTTATAAGATTTGAACAATATGAACCATTTTCATAAGTCATTGTTAATTTTCTACCTGTAAATTTTGGACTTGTAGCGTATTCTCCTATTGAAACATAGGTATTTGATTGGTCGATATAGAAAGCTCCAATTGCAGTTTCATTAACATTATCTTGTATAATTCTAGTTTGCAGAGTTTTGAAAGGATTCGAACAAATCCCGATTGTATAGTTATGACCACTTTCAAACCCTCTTGCCATCCATGGTTTAGCTTTAGGGATACCTTCTGGAGTGAACGATGAAGATAATCCTCTCAAATCAATGAACCCCTTTGATAATGGATTGACCACGGTACAAGGATCGAGTTCAACTTCTTCTTCCTTCTTTTCTTCGGTTGTATCTGGTTTTGGTTCTGAATTCTCTTGTTTTGATTGTGGATTCTCAGGTCTTGATTCTGCCGGTACTGAATCGGAAGAACCAATATGAGTTATCGAACCCAATAGAAGTGAACTCTTCTCGTATAGCGTCCTCTCATGTGTCAAATGTAGAATGTATACGAACGTAACGACAAATAGTATACCAAGTGGTATGGCTACCCTTTTAATTAATTTAGGCATTGGTGGTTGTAATTTTTTTTAAATGTGTTTTTTTTTTTTTCGGTGTCGTTTTTAAACTTTAAATCAACGACAAGAATGGACGCATGGATAGGCTCGAATATAACGAGCGTGGTACAATCATTGAACGATCCGTTACTTGCAAAGATCTTGCCGACAAAAGCGGTTGTTGAAACGGGGTTGGCAAAATTGAAAGATCTTAGTGAAGACCCGAGTATTGATCTTGGATTACTTCAAACAATCAATTCATCAATAGATGGGGATTTAATTACTTTAGAAGCTACATTAAAATTGTATCCTCAAGTCATCAATGAATCGTTTCTGGGTGTAACTCCGTTGATCTATTCGATTTGTTTCAATCAATTCGAGATCTCACTGGCATTGTTAAGTCATGATGCTGATCCAGATATTCATGATACCATCTTTTACTATACACCGTTGATGTGGGCGGTTTATTTGAATCAACTAGATACTGTAAAACTTTTATTGGATTATCAAGCAGATCCATATTTATCACCAAAGGATGATGATAAAAACTCGGTTTCACTTGTTGTACCCGATAACATCGAAATGTTTGAATATTTCAAATCTCATAATCTCCTTAACAAAGCCAAAAATGATGGTGAAGATTTCTATAATTCTTTTGAACCACAAGATCCATTGGTTGATGAACTTGATTTGAAGTTACAAAGCATCTCAACTACCGTAGAAGAAGAAGAAGACGTTGTTTATGAAGAAGATGATGAGATTCTTCTTATGAAGGATCCATTACTCGTTACATTGGAAGAATTCGATTATAAGAAACTTTTACCCGATCAATACCTTGAATTTAATGATAGTGATATTGGTTCATTATTAGATTATATATTTGATATTCGAACCAAGAATTTAACATATCAACATGATTCCAAAATCCCTGCAATTATAATCTTTCAATTGGTTAGATATTCAAGTTTGAAAGTTAATAGTGAAGAACTTACCGAATATTTATTTGAATTATTCATTGCAAGATTACGATCAGTTACCAATACAAAATCGGGTGCTTTTAATATGGCTTTACAAGATTCAACAGATAATTCAAACAAAGGTGATATTGTCTTGTTGAGCTACTGGTTAGCAGTTTTACAATTCTTACATTTTTATTTCAGTAAAGGAGAAGTTTATTTAAAACATGTCAAATTCGAAATTGAATTGAAAAATATGTGTCAAATTTTAATTGCAACTTTATCATTTTCAATAAATACAAGATTGAATTTTTTAGTTGATGATTGTTTATTAAATTTTATAAATTTAGTTGATGTTTCAAATGTTTTATATGCAAAAGATTGGAATTTATTTAAACAAAAAAAGTCATTTTCAAATACTTATGAAGATATTATAAATATGCTTTATCCTCCTTCACCAAATGAATTGATGAAACCTTCTCCAATAAGATATTTACAAGTATTGGGAGCTTTGGATTATGTATTGAACATTCATAAGGTGAATTTACTCATTAAATCTCAAACTTATTCACAAGTTTTTTATTATATGAATTCGATATTATTCAATCGAATAATTTCACAGTCTAGATATTGTACTAGATCTAAAGCAATCCAAATTCGATTAAATATATCAACGATTGAAGATTGGTTAAGATCTCATGATTTTAAATATCCATCTCATGAAATCCAATCTCTTGTGTTGCCCAATTCTTTATACAAGATCGGTACTGTTCGATTACAACCAACAATCGAATTATTACAATATTTACAATGTATGACCCTGTTAACAGATGAAGAAAGTTTAATTAATACTATAAATCAATTTGAATATTTGAATTATTATCAATTATTTAAAATCATGAATAAATTATATAAATATGAAGTTGATGAAGTTAAAATTCCTAAAAAATCGATTCAATTATTAAAAAATTTAATGAATGAACGAGGAATTCAACAAATTGAAAAGATTCCATTAAATTATTTGACTCAAACAACGTTTTTAACTAAAGAATTATATGTATTTTTGAATCCAAATCATATATTTGAAGTTAGTTTACCTGGATTAACCAATATGATCAATAATTATGGAGTTGGTTTGGGAGGAATTCGGAAATTAAGGAGTAAAAAATATCAACCAACATTACCAATTGGATTAATCGATGAGATCGACGAGGTTTTAACTAGAAATCATGAAGGAAATGATACAAGAGTAGATCAAAGTGAAGATGAAACACCGGATGAAAGTGCTGTTGAAGAGACGAGTTTTAAAGGAGACCTGATGTTTAAAGAAGTACAGGTGCCTAATTCTTTGGCACATAGGAATTGGGGTGAAACAGAGTTTGAAGAGAATCCATGGTAGTTTATAGATACAAACGACGAACGACGAATGAACGAGCGAAGTGAGTGAATGAGGAGTGAGGAGTGTGTAGTAAGTCGACGAATGAACGAGCGAAGCAAGTGAGCGAGGAGAGTGTAACGAGGACAGAGGTGTGAGTACCGAGTAGTGACTGTAGTAGTGAACGAGCCAAGCGAGGTAGTGAGAGGTAATGAGAGGTAATGAGAGGTAGTGAGATGTAGTGAGATGTAGTGAGATGTAGTGACAGTTAATGAGAGGTAGTGAGAGGTAGTGAGATGTAGTGAGATGTAGTGAAAGGGCTACTGCGAGAGCTACTGTAAGCTACTGCGAGAGCTACTGTAAGCTCCTGAGAGAGCACTGAGCTTCTGAGAGAGCACTGAGCTTCTGAGAGCTAATAAGAGCTACTGTCACGTACAGACCCACGCTCAAAAACACAATTACTCACCAATATCTCGTAACAGTATTCATAGCACAAAACCAATGTATTGCGTACAAACGTTTGAAAATCATTGCTCATTTTCCTTTGTAACATTGTTTATTTGCGTGTATCTATTATTGTAGCAACGCTACCATTTTAGTTACATGACATCATAAGGAGTCCACTGTTACTGTTCAGGTTCAAAAGTCAACAATCTATTGTTCAATACATGCTAAGAAAAATCGAGGCAGTACCTGAAATTTAACCAGTCGACATCTCCATTTGTAACCCTGTAATTTTGACACGAATTTTACTTACACAATGAAAAATTTACTTTATTCGTTAGATACTCGAATGAAACCAATCCCCTTAGCGGGGCAGATAACCGCAGATGTAAACAAAACTTGTTATATAAGTAGGTATGAATCTTGTAGAAATTCAACATCTCTATCATCCATTCTTCAATGCAAATAGTCACTCGTTTATTATCGCTTACCCTGTTGTTGGTATCAATTGCAAATGCCCAAGATGGGTTTATTAAGATGGATTTCAATGTTATGCAAGGTCAAAACTTTTCATCTGCCTTCTCATCATTCTTGGATAAATTAAGTGGTGATACCCTTTCTAAAAGAGATGGACTTGTTTCTCTTTCAAATCAAAGAAACTTTTATGCAGCTAATGTAACTCTTGGAGATCCTTCATCTAGTGTTCAAGTTTTGATCGATACAGGATCTTCTGATTTATGGGTTATGGGAGCTCAAAATCCTCAATGTCAATCAAATGGTGGGACTATTGATTGTGCTCAATATGGTACATTTAATGCAAATCAATCAACTACTTGGAAAGATAATCATACCGAATTTTATATTAGTTATTTAGATAATTCATTTGCTCGTGGTTCTTGGGGTACTGATGAATTATCATTAAATGAAAATTTGAAATTACAAAATGCAAATATTGCAGTTGCTGAAGATTCAAATTCAACTGTTGGAGTTTTTGGTATTGGATTTGAAACTTTAGAAAGTACTCATAATCAATATCAAAATGTTCCTGCTGCCATGAAGGCCCAAGGTTTGATTAATAAGAATGCTTATAGTTTATATTTGACATCTAAAGAAGCTGCAACAGGTTCGATTTTATTTGGAGGTGTTGATCATGCTAAATATACTGGTGAATTAAGTGAATTTGATATTGTTCAAACAAATGGAAAGTATGTTTATTTACAAATTCCATTGAGTTCTATTACTGTGAACATAAATGGGGATAATCAGCCGAGAATCGCGGCTGTTAATAGTACTCAAGAGTCGGCCGACTTGAAAAAGTTGGTCAATCTCGGGATGTTTGCAGGGAATCTGTTCACCAATAGTTCTGTCCCATCTGTCTCGTCTGTCCCATCTGTCTCGTCTGTCTCGTCTGTCCCTTCTGTCCCATCTGTCTCGTCTGTCTCTTCTGTCCCTTCTGTCCCTTCTGTCTCTTCTGCTACTGCTGGTTCTCCTTCTGCTGCTGGTTCTCCTTCCTCTGGTTCTCCTTCCTCTGGTTCTCCTTCTGGTTCTCCTGCTGCCTCATCAGCCTCTTATACCCCCTTCTCCACAACTTTAACTTCGACTGGCCCACCATCCTTCACTTCTGCTCAACCAAGTCCTAGCTCTATTGTCAATGGAAACACAGTACAAACAAACAACATGCCGGTCTTGTTCGACTCGGGTACCACCTTGACTATGTTACCAGATGACATCATCAGACAAATCTTGAGTAAGATTGCCCCTGAAGCGGAGTTTAATAACAATGTTGGTGGTTATACAATTCCATGTTCACTCGCTAAGCCAGGAAACAATATTATCTATTCATTCGATTACCAAACAGATATTATTGTTCCATTATCTGCATTGACTGTCCAAGTTGGTACCAATACCCAAACAGGTGATAACATCTGTATGTTGGGTATTCTTCCAGGTCCTACACCTATTTTTGGTGACAACTTTTTAAGATCTTGTTACACAGTATTCAATTTAGATGATAAGACCATTTCGATTGCTCAAATGCACTACACTGATAACCAACAAATTGAAATTATTCAGTAATCTTTTTCTACCAATAGTTGAAAACTTATTGGTTATATACCTAAATTAGAATACACAGTCTCAGTCCTACTCCTTGCTCCTTACTCCCTACTCCTTACTCCTTACTCCTTACTCCTTACTTCTCACTCACTCACGCACTTCTCACTCACGCACTTCTCACTCACTCACTCCTCACTCACTCACTCGCTCGTTCGTCGTTCACAATTACACTTCATTAGTAAAATCTCTATTATACAATATATACAATGCAACAATCACATTTGTTCCAAAAAGTTGTTACTCTTAATCTTCTTTGTGTTTTCACCATGCAAGTTCTTTCTTCTCCACTTCATGATATCTGTTTTCTTCAAATCTTCATCCTTTTTAGCTTGATCCAACATCCCCCATAACCAGTCTGGGTATTCTGAATCTTCCAAAGCAACGGGTTCATCCCCTGCCTTTCTTGTTCTCAAGTTCAATGGGGTTCCTGCCACGCAACTCGACTTTGCTTCCGTACGTAATATGCTAGCAGAACGGAACGTTCTTATACTCATGAATCTAAACATTGTATGTAATGTAATGTAGTGACAATTTTTAAAAAAATTGAATTAAAACACGACATTTTTCACCAAAATTTTTTGATGAAGATTTCAAAAAAAATTTTCAATTTAAGTCGCAATTAAAATTTTTATAAAGATTCTTCTTTTAACTATTAATCATGCCACCAAAGAAGAAGGTTGTTCAAGAAAAGCCAATTTTATTAGGTAGACCAGGTAATAATTTAAAATCTGGAATTGTTGGATTAGCAAATGTTGGTAAATCCACATTTTTTCAAGCCATTACTAAATCTCCATTAGGTAATCCAGCTAATTATCCATTTGCTACAATTGAACCAGAAGAAGCAAGAGTTATTGTTCCATCTGCAAGATTTGATAAATTATGTGAATTATATAAGCCAAAAAGTGAAGTTCCAGCTTTTATGACCTTATATGATATTGCAGGTTTAACAAAAGGTGCACATGCTGGTGAAGGTTTAGGTAATAATTTCTTAGCAAATATTAGAGCTGTTGATGCAATTTTTCAAGTTGTTCGTTGTTTTGAAGATGCTGATATCATTCATATTAATGATGAAGTTAATCCATGGGCTGATTTAGAAATTATTCATGAAGAATTAAGATTAAAAGATATTGAATTTGCTGAAAAACATTTAGAAGGTATTGAAAAAATTACAAAAAGAGGTGGACAATCTTTAGAAGTTAAAAATAAAAAAGAAGAAGCTGAATTAGTTAAAAAAATTATTCAAATGTTACAAGATGGTTTAAGAATTGCAAATCAAAAATGGACTACAAAAGAAGTTGAATTAATTAATGCAATGTTTCTTTTAACTGCTAAACCATGTATTTATTTGGTTAATTTATCTGAAAAAGATTATATTAGAAAGAAGAACAAACATTTATTAAAAATTAAAGAATGGGTTGATTCAAATTCTCAAGGTGATTTAATTATTCCAATTTCTGTTTCATTGGAAGAAAAATTAGCAGGTATGGAATCTGATGAAGAAAGAGATTCTTATTGTAAAGAAATTAATGCACAATCTGCTTTACCAAAAATCATTACAACTATGAGACAAAAATTGGATTTAATTTCTTTCTTTACTGGTGGTCCAGATGAAGTTAGAGAATGGACTATTAGAAAATGGTATACTGCTCCACAAGCTGCTGGTACGATTCATACTGATTTGGAAAAAACCTTTATTTTAGCTCAAGTTATTAAGTATAATGATTTGATTGAATATGGTGATGAAAATAGTGTTAAATCTGCTGGTAAATTGTTGTCCAAGGGTAAGGATTATTATGTTGAGGATGGTGATGTTATTTATGTGAAGGCTGCTGATGGTAAGGCTCGTTAAGCAATTACAACGAGAGATCACAACGAGAAATCACAACGAGAAATCACAACGAGCGATAGCGAGTTGTGATGGCGAGTTGTGATTGCCAGTGTGAGCAATAAGAACAATGAGCGATAGCGAGTTGTTCGCTTCGTTCTATATAGGTAACAATCAATGAAAGAACAACGAGCGATAGCTCGTTATTCTATTCGTTCTATAGATGTAACAATCAACGAGAGAACAAGGAGCGATAGCTCGTTGTTCTCGTCCTATGCAATCGCGCGAGCCAGTGATTCTGAGAGAGAGGGAGAGAGGGAGAGAAAGAAAGAGAAATACACAGAGAGAGCGCGAGAAAGAAGGGAGAGAAAGGGAGATCCCCCGTCTTTGTGTTGAGACTGAGCAAGTATAAATAGCAAGAGTACTCACTGAGCTAGCGAGAAAAAGAACAGAAATTCTCTAGCGAGAGCAGTGAGAAAAGACGTTGAAATACTTGTACGAGCGAACAGTGCGAGTCTCAAGCAAGTCAATGAGTCAGTGAGTCTTTAAGTCAGGAGTGATTTCGGCATAAACTCACCATCACAACACATATCACAACTCGCTATCGCTCGTTGTGATTCTGTGATCGCTCGATTCTGTGATCGCACGTTGCATCTAAGCCTTGTCAATTGCATAAATTCATCAATCTGAAAAAACATTCTAATCACCAACCACCATGCGGTTTTCATTCAAAAGACTCCGACTCTTGGTAGGAATAACGTTGGTTCTCCTAGCAGTATGCCTCACGTACTCGCTCCTCCCATCCACTGTTCTAAACCAACTCTTCACAATCGAACGCTTTGATACAAGTAGTTTTGAAAAATCAAATCTAAAGGTTCGTCAAGATATTCACTACACCAATTATTTATTCTCTGGATATGAAAATTTCACTCAATTATACAATAATGACTTGAATCAAATCATGGAGATGACGATTTCTCAACGATGTCAAACATTTTTCACCAATTTTGATAAAACAAATCCTGAATTTGAATTCTCAACATTTCAAGACCCAAAATATTACTTTGATAAAGATATTGTGAATAAAAACCAATTTTTTAAGAACCAAATTGAATTAAAACTTGAACATATTCCGTTTATTTCGAAAGAAGATAATCGAACCATCGATAAAATGTTCCAAAATCGGATTCAAAATACTCAACAAGTTGGGAATCAAATGGCTGATATGATCAGTATAATGAGACTTTATGGTACATGTTTTTTGAATAGTCATGGCAATAATGATACTCCACTTGATGAAGATTTGTTAGACCTTTTCAATCGGTATACAGACAAGTTATTTCCATTTTTGAATAAACGATTGTTACCGAGATTTGAACGTAAAGGAGATGCATTACCTGAAAATTCAATACCAAAATTCAATGATCAAAATGTATACACTGGGAAAAACATTACATTTGATGTTGAATCGCAAAATTTGATTGAATTCTTATCAAAGAATTCCAATGGTAAGGGTATTGTGATATCTGCACTGACCAAACAAGCAAGAGACATAGTCAAGTTGATCCGAGTCTTACGAGCATTGAATAACAAATTACCGATTCAGATCATTTATAAATCGGATATCAATAAGAAATCAAGAGAATTGATTCAATTGGCTGCAACTGCAGACATTGAATTCTTATTAAGTCCTGAGATGGACTCGGGTCATAAACGGATTCATCCCGAGATAAAATTATTGGAAAAGTATAAAGAATATGGTTCTGAATTCCCCAAGCAGGACTTGTGGTTTGTTAATATTGTCAACTGTATTGATCGAAATTATAAGTATGCATTTCCTGGGTTTTCAAATAAGTTATTGGCAATGTTGTATTCATCATTTGAAGAGATCTTACTTCTTGATGCCGATACGGTTCCTCTTGTACCACCTCAAGAGTTCTTTGAATTAGAAGAGTATAAAGATAGAGGAGCTTTTTTCTTTAAAGATCGTTCACTTCGTGATAATAATGATTTTATTGAAACCAATTTCTTTACCCAATTATTCCCAAGTAATCTGAAATCTCTTGATACATTATTTGATATTCCATTAGTTAGTGCTCATACTTTGGAGAATAAATACATGACAGGGTGGAGACATTTTCAAGAAGCAGGAGTTGTACCTTTTGATAAGTCAAAGCATTTTTTGGCAGTCTTAATGACACTCCCACTTTGTCTTTGGAATGAACCGGTCAAGACTTCGATCTGGGGTGACAAAGAAATGTATTGGATTTCAATGGCAATGGCTGGAGATGAAAATTATCTCTTCAATGAAGATTCAGCTGCTAGTATTGGAGAATTAACTAAAGATACAACCCATAAGTATTATCCAAATTCAAAATCTCAAGAAATTTGTTCAACACATCCTGGACATATTTATAAGTCAAAATTACTTTGGATAAATTCTGGATTTTCATTTTGTAAGAAAAATGGATACTATAGAGATCGGAAATTATATCCATTTTCAGTCTTTAATGATGATCAAATTACTAATTTATATGATCAACCATTGAAAATACGAGCTGCAATTGTTCCTCCTGATTTACCAAGGTATAGAGAACCTTTAAATCCTTTGGATCCAATTGAAGAATTGAAATTTAGAGAATCTTGGAATTATAGAAAGCAAGATATAGATGAAATTAATAACAATTTACCTCAAGATGTATCTTCTAAAGATATAATCGAAGATTATGATCCTCAAAAAGGTTGGATCAAAAATGCCATTTGTTCGGGGTATTATTATTGTGCATATGATCAAATTGAACTGTATGATGAATTACTTGATTTTGATACGGGTCATGTGGTTGAATTTAGTGAAGATGATATAAAGATGTATGATTATTTGAGTAAAGTGTGGATTACGGGGAATTCAAGAACAACGATGCCAAAGCCAAAGGTAAAGCCATCAAGGGAAGAGCTTCAAAAGGAGATTGATGATAAAACGGTGACGAAATTGGAGGAGAAGAAATTGGAGGAGAATTCGTTGAATGGGTTTTTGAAAGGGTTGAAGTTTACGGGGAGTAGAGGGAAGGTTCCTCCGCCAGACAAAGACATAGACTCGATCATGACGGAGTCATGATTGAGTCGGAGATACTCAGAGAGAGCCGGAGACTCAGAGAGAGTCGGACAGTCAGAGAGAGTCAGTGACTCAGTGATAGTCAGTGACTCAGTGATAGTCAGTGACTTAGAGACAGTCAGAGACAGTCAGAGAGTCAGAGAAGAGTCAGAGAGAGCCAGAGACTCAGAGAGACTCAGAGACTCAAAGAGAGTCGGAGAGTCAGAGAAGACTCAGGGACTTAAAGAGAGTCGGAGAGTCAGAGAGAGCCGGAGAGTCAGAGAGTCAGAGAGTCAGAGACACTCAGAGACACTCAGAGAGTCAGAGAAGAGTCCGAGAGACTTAGAGACTCAGAGACTCAGAAGACGAAGACTTAGAGAGCCGGAAACTCATAAGATGAAGACAGACCCACAGAGACAAACTGCGAAAACTCAAACCCTAAGAGCGACTTATAGAAATCGCTGGACTCAGAATGCCAGCCCCCGGCCAGAGGATGACATTGAGACGACTCATTCCTCAAAGAATTCAACACTCTTAACTCTAGACAGAAAATACAACTTTAAACCCTCCAAACTTAACACCTACACTTAAACTCACTAGATAGAATATATATTTCTAATATACAATGGTAATGACTAAATAATACACATATTGAAACAAAGGAAGAAAGTAAGAACTTATGAAGAAGCAGAAGAGTACTTGGTGACGGCTCTGGTACCTTCGGAAACAGCATGCTTGGCCAATTCACCAGGTAAGATCAATCTAACAGCGGTTTGAATTTCTCTAGCAGAGATGGTAGACTTCTTGTTGTAAGCAGCCAACTTGGAAGCTTCACCGGCAATTCTTTCGAAAATATCATTGACAAAAGAGTTCATGATAGACATGGCCTTTTGAGAAATACCAGTATCAGGGTGAGTTTGTTTTAAAACTTTGTAAATATACGAAGAATAAGTTTCCTTTCTAGTCTTGGTTCTCTTTTTTGGACCAGTTGAAGTAGCAGTCTTCTTAGCAGCTGGTTTCTTTTCAGCTGGGGCCTTAGAGGCTGGTTTTTTTTCTGCTTTAGTTGGAGGAGCCATTATTATTGATTGAAGTGATGAAGAAAGATAAAATAAATGAGGATTTCAATTCATTTTTATATTGTAAAGAACGCGTTTTTCGCGTTTAGACGTGAATGTTTGTTTTGATAAATTTTCGTGATTTTTGGTATGAAATATACCATATGTTTTGAAAATTACCCAACTTTTAAAAGATGGAGTAGACTGATATATACACGATCAAATGAGTAATATTGAGTACAAGTTATAGTCATTACTTCACCATTAAACTAGTTTTATAAATATCAGCTAATACCCAGTATTTGTCTCATTATTCAATCAATAATTATACAATGTCCGGTGGTAAAGGTAAAGCAAGTGCTTCAGAAAAAGCTTCAACTTCAAGATCGTCAAAGGCGGGATTAACATTCCCAGTCGGTAGAGTTCATAGATTATTAAGAAAGGGTAACTATGCTCAAAGAGTTGGATCTGGTGCTCCAGTTTATTTAACTTCAGTTTTAGAATATTTATCAGCAGAAATTTTGGAATTGGCCGGTAACGCCGCTAGAGATAACAAAAAATCGAGAATTATTCCAAGACACTTACAATTAGCTATTAGAAATGATGAAGAATTAAACAAATTATTAGGACATGTTACCATTGCTCAAGGTGGTGTCTTGCCAAACATTCATCAAAACTTGTTACCAAAGAAGTCTGGTAAGACTGGTAAAGCTTCTCAAGAATTGTAAATGGCGGTTCAAAATGTTTAATTCTAGAATATAGATTCTTGTGTATTATATAATCTTTAATGGGAGGGGTCGGCTTTTGTCTATCGGCTTCATATGAAAAATTAAGTGGAGAAATGTGTAGAAACGCGAGAACAACAACGTGAAATAGGGAGAGCAATAGCGAGAAAAAATAGTGAGAATATAAAAAGGCTGAAAAATCGTTAATTTGACTAACTCATCACCATGTCAGTTCGAATTAGAAGATCTCGGAATTGGAAACTACCTGCTGTATCAGGGACCATAATACTACTCAGTCTCTACATTGTTTTAAAAAGTTTCCCACATTCAAAGCATCAAATCTTTCGATTTATAACTGGATATCGAGATGTTGATCATAAAAAAGATGAAGAAACCATTAAACAACGAGAAGATGAGATCAAAAAATTGATGAAGAAAGAAATGGAAGAAGAAAGTCCGATTGGTGGGAGTTATGAAGATTTAAAAGATATGGTTGATATTAATGAATGGTCCAATGATAATTTAAAATCATGGTTACAACAAGTGAGTTCTTTGGGAATTTTAATAAAAACGTTTACTAACATTGCAAGAAAGAAATCAATACTTCATCGTATGCTTCTCATGATGACCTTGTCACCCTTGTTAAGTCAATTCAAGAACCTAATCAAGGGGACATTCGTCATTAATTTCAATTTTACACAATTCATACTTGGGTTGTACTTATCTATACGCAGACTTTTGAAGAGTTAGACTGTAGTGAATATACGGAAATAGAGTAATTGTGTAGGGAAACCTGGGTACTGGTAATTACTGGTGGTACTGGTGGTACTGGTGGTACTGGAGAGTACTGGTGGTACTGGAAAGCACTGGGGTACTGGAGAGTACTGGTGGTACTGGAAAGCACTGCAGAGTACTGAGAGTACTGGAGAGTACTGGTGGTACTGGAAAGCACTGCAGAGTACTGAGAGTACTGGAGAGTACTGGTGGGAAAGCACTGCAGAGTACTGAGAGTACTGGAGAGTACTGGTGGTACTGGTGGTACTGGTGAGCACTGGAGAGTACTGGAGACTGCTGGTGAGAACTGGAGAGCACTGGAGAGTACTGGGGTACTGGAAAGCACTGCTGAGTACTGAGAGTACTGGAGAGTACTGGTGGTACTGGAAAGCACTGCTGAGTACTGAGAGTACTGGAGAGTACTGGTGGTACTGGAGAGTACTGGTGGTACTGGAAAGCACTGCTGAATACTGAGAGTACTGGAGAGTACTGGTGGTACTGGAAAGCACTGCTGAGTACTGAGAGTACTGGAGAGTACTGAGAGTACTGGAGAGTACAGGTAGTGAGTAGTGTTAGTAGTGTTAGCGACTGCTGGTCAGTGACTACTGGTGACTCAGTAGTGACGAGTAGAACTCTTCATTGACTAGTGGTTGCGACCACTTACTTAGTAACTGCTAGTGACGACTGACTTAGAACTAGTGTAGTGACTAGTGAAGTGACATCTACACGCTATACATACAATTTACCCCCACTGTAGCCAAATTTTAGTCACCCTTTTTTCTTTTTTGCCTTCCCCAACCTTATCATAAATTCAGGGGTAAACGGCAATTTTTTTAAAAATATACACAACTATTCTTTTTAAAATGAGTATTATACTTAAAGTAACTCATAATAGATTTTCAGATTCCTTTGAATCAAATGTTAATATTAATATTGAATCTAATCAATTAAATAATGTTTATACAAAAGAAGCATTTTTAGGACTTTTATCAAATCATTTAGATGTTTCAATAAGTAATGCACCATTTATTACAATTTTACGTAAATCCAAAAAGAATAATAAATATATTGCAATGGAAGCTCATAATGATTTTAGAGCACTTCATAGAAGTCTTCGAGTTAAAAATCATGTTAAATTAATTCTTGATGATCATTCACCAATTAATCGTCAGGAATCTTCAATTGATTTTAAATCTCTTGGTGAACAATTAGTTAATATTATAAAAGAATATGCTGATAAATTTGAAGATTTAACTAAAAGAATTAATCCTCAAATTGAAAATCAATTTGAAGATCCTCCAAGTTATATTTCAAATTCAATTATTCATCCATTTGTTGCTTGTGATGGTTGTAGTCCAAATGAATTTATACCTTTAAAAGGTCCAAGATTTTCATGTCTTGTTTGTTCTGATTTTGATTTATGTGAAATTTGTGAATCAAATTTACAAATTGATAAAAATAAAATTGGTTTACATTCTTATCAACATCCAATGGTAAAAATTAATATTCCAATGTCAAATTTAAAATTAAATTCTTTACGTGGTGGTAAATCAAGTATAATTGGTAATGATTTATTTGTAGATATTCCATTAAATCAATGTGATGAAGAAAGTAAAGAAAAATTATTGAAATATTTAGAAGATGGAATTACTCCATTTATTCAAAATGTTTCTGAATGTATTTCAAATTCAGAAAAACTTAAAGAATTGTATTTGTTGGTTGAAGGTTCAAATGATGAAAAGTTTGATTTGATTAAACGGGTACTTGAGGGGGGACGTGAGGAAGAAACTGGGGCTACAGCTGAGGAAGAAACTGGGGCTGCAGCTGAGGCTGCAGCTTCAGCTGAATCTGTTGAGTCTGTTAAGTCTGAGTCTGAGTCTGAGCCTCTTAAGTCTGAGTCTGTTGAGTCTGTTAATTCCGAGTCTGTTGAGTCTGTTAATTCTGAGTCTGTTGACCCCGTTGACTCCGTCAACGAGGTTTTCAACTTACCACCAATTGTATCCAACGCAATCACTCTTTCCTTAAAGAAAACATATGCAAACTCTCAACTCATTTCATTAATGTTGATCAATACTTCTGACAACACAATCAAAGGTGGAAATTTGAAATTTGAATTTATTGGAGATTCTGGTAATGTAGCAAACATTCAAATTTCAAATGCAAGTGATATTAAACCTAATCAAACAAGATTTTATAATTTAGGTAATTTATATCAAAGATTTTCAACTTTTTCAGGTATTAAAGTTAAACTTGAAACTTTTGAATTTGTTTTTATTGGAGAATTTAATGAAAAAGATGCAAATTTATCACTTGTTAAAACAAATTTGAATTTAAAAATTGATAAATCAGAACTTTTTGAAAATTCAGATATTGTTAATGTTTCAATAATTCCAAAATCTAAACATTTAAGTCAAATTATTCTTCATAATAAGTCTAATAAAACTCTTGAATGTTCAGGTTTAAAATTAAGTATAATTAATGAAGAAGGTATTTGTGTTAATTCAATTACAATTCATAAAACTTATGGAATTTTATCTGGAAAAACTAGTAGATTTAATGTTGGTTTACTGGAGGAGAATATTCAAAATCCATTTAAAGTTTTGATTGAAAATGATTTTAATAAGGGTGTTGTTGAGTTGAATGGTGACAAATTGAGTGGAGATTTTAAGTTCAAGGAACAGGAAGGTGAAGGTGTTGAAAAGGATGCTTCTGGTACTGAAGAAGTTGAAGATGCTGGTACAGTTGTAGAACATGCTGATACTGAAGAAGTTGCAGATGCTGGTACAGTTGTAGAACATGCTGATACTGAAGAAGTTGCAGATGCTGGTACAGGTGAAGCTTCTAGTGAAGTGTCTCCTAGTGAAGTGTCTCCTGAAGTCAAATCTATTCACTCTTCTGTTCATTCAATTATTTGGCCTTCTTTACCAAAGGAATCATCTGGACTTTCATTATCCCAGTCCACTGATTCTGTTGAAGATGATAGTCTTATTGATGAAGAATATGATCTTATTAGTGAAGGTGAAACTGATTTGGATGATTATGAAATCTTATCTGCAGTTAATAGCCATTGATTGGTGTTTTTTATATTTTGTTTTGGTTATGGTAAATGTTTATATGTTAAAGTCGTGTATAAGATCAAAAAATGTAGATTTTTCACAAGTGTTGATAATTTTGACATTTAATAAATTCTTTAAACTTTAACGATGAAAGCACCAGTTACTTCAGAAAGTGAAGGTATGTTTAATTCTTTATAATATATAATGATGATATTAACAAATTATAGAACAAAAATTTAAACAAAAATGTTTTGAATTACAAAAGAGAATAATAGAAATTGAACATAATAATCAGATTGCATCACTTGCATTATCAAGAACCAATATTGCAATTAGAAGATCTCGATTAGAACATGCGATTTTACTTGAAAGATTAGAAGAAAGAGCAACTCAAATTCCTAATGGAATTGGGGGTTTTGAAGAAATGGCTTCACCTCCAGTTCCAAGTATATTAGATGAAACTTTAAATAATTCAAGTATAAAAGCAGCTAAAACTGGATTAATTAAAAAGAATACAAAAAAATCAAAATCAAGTCCATTAATTGGATCAACAAATGTTTCAAAAATTCCTAAAAATCGAGATCCAGATTTACCAAAAAGACCAACAAATGCATATTTAATATTTTGTGATATGGAAAAGGAAAGAATTAAACTTGAAAATGATTTAAAGAATCCAGGAATTTCAAGTGATTTATCAAAAAGTATGACAGAAGCATGGAAAAATTTAGGAGATGAAGAACGAAAGCCATATTATAAGTTGTATGAAGATGATAGGGAAAGGTATCAAAAGGAGATGGTTGATTATAATCAGAAGAAGAGTGATGATGAGGATGAGAGGCCAAGTAAGAAGGTGAAGTTGGAAAAGGGGGGAGACGAGGACATTGATGAGAGGGAGGACATTGATGACAAGGAAGAGGACAAGGAAGAGGACAAGGAAGAGGACAAGGAAGAGGACAAGGAAGAGGACGTCGATGACAACGAAGAGGACGAGGACGACAAGGAAGAGGATATCACTGTTCACGAGGACGTCGAAGACATCGAGGACAAGGTGGAGGACGTCAAAGATATTCCAAGTGCAGACACACAAGACGATACACCCGACACACCTGACACTCATGTTACAGACACACAAGTTGCCGACCCTGTTACAGACCCTACAGACCCTGACCCTTCAGACCCTGCAGACCCACACCATACAAACCCTACAAACTCTACAGATCCGATTACACTCCCATAATATTACTATATACTACTCAAATCTCTTTCTCTTTGAACGATAATAACCATTTTCATCCTTTTCATGCTTTCTCTTTTCTCTAAATCTTTCATGCTTTCTTAATTTTCTCTTTGCAATTAAATCAGGTGCTGTAATTGCCATTTGAGCTCTTTTAACTTTTCTATCTTTTCTTCGATCATCAATTATCATCTTAACTTTGGAATAAACTTTTGTATATTCAGTAATTCCCAATTTAGTTTCAATCATTTCAATACATTCAGATGAAAGATTTACTAATTCTTGTTCTTCTTTACTATTTTTTGGATCCAATTCAATGATATTTTGAATTGCAAGCAAGACTTGTTGAGCAACTTGAATTGTTCTATCACCTTGTGCAACTTGAATAAGCATTGCTGAAAGTTTGATCGAAGATTTCTTTGAAACAAATGAATGCTTGTAATTTTGTTCTTGTTTTATAAGTGCACAGGTCTTACCAACAAGGTAATCATTTGCAAGAGTATACTTTGAAGTTTCATCAGATTTGGTTTCATATTCCGTCGAGTTCTCTTCCCATCTCATGGCAATCACCACCAAGTTCTTGATGATTTGATTTCCCAAGTCGTCGGTGATTGAAGGTGCACCCAATTGACGTAATAATCTGTAACATATTGTTTGTACTTCATAAGTAGACATCTCGAATTGAACTTGGTCAAGGTTTGAAAGTAACATCCCGATTAATCTACTAGAAGATAAACGGATCCATGCATGAGGATACAATAATGAGTCGACAATATTCTTCCAAATCATCTCAAACGATTCTTCAAAAACTTTTTCCTTCAAGCTTGAACATATGATGGTGAACACGTTAAGCGCACAGTATAACAACCCCCATTCAACATCACTTGAATCCGAATTCTTTGCACTCTCGAAAATTGTTTCGATGTTGGTGAGAGCAAGTGAGTCCAATGATTTGTTATACCCATACTCATGCTGGTCAATATAGATCTTGTAGATACTAAGACCACATCTCTTCAATTGGTGGTTCGAAGAGTTGATCCATGCAACACAGTACTTCTCTATATGGTCCAAGCCTTGAGTGTCGACTTTTTCAATGATGGTTGAGAGTAATGACGTTGCCATTTCACGACACTTGATCGAATCATCAGATGCAAGTACATTGGCCAATGCAACAAAAAATGAAGAACTCAATTTCTTCAAAAGTTCAGCACCTGATTTGGTGATGATTAAATGAATCAATTCCATTACACTTTGTCTACCTGATTCAGTTGGGTAAGATAAATTGGTGACAAAAAATTTGAATTGTTTTTCCAACTTACCTCTACCTTGATCATAGTCCATTAAAAACAGAAAGTAAACGCTTCTTGACATGTCTCTGATTTCCTTTGAGTTGTTGACAATCATGATTTGACACACTTTTTCCATTACATCGTAAACTTCGGGAATCATCACAAGTCTTGAAACAACAGACTTTAAGAAATTAAAGGCCAAACTTTGTCTTTGAGGTTCTTCCAAGTCCGGTTGGATCCGCACCAAGATATAACTGATTGCGGTTTCTTTAAGTTGGATCTCTGGTTTATGACGGATCGTTGTTGATAAGAACTTCAAAGATGCTTGACAAATGTCCGAGTTGGTTGAAGGAGAATCTCTAATAATGTTGAGCGAGATTTGGGTACAAGTTTCAAAGATTTCATCTTGTTCGTTTGAAAATGGTAGCTTAATAATTGTGTTTAAGATTCTTAACGTTGAAGCAACAACACTCTCGTTTTCTGACTTCAAACTCTCTTGTAATAACGGTAAGAAGCCAATGAGATTTGCAACGGTGAGCAACTCAACGTGACGACCCAATGCGGTTCTCAACAAGTCAAACGCAAACTTCTGTAACACTTGTTGGTAGAGAGTGTTGTTTGTTTGTATTCTACTTGGTCTTGCTTCAAGCTTGACAAGAAAGTGGTCTTCACTTGCACTGACTTGTTTTTTAGGCTTCCTTTCCTTAAGTTCAAATGCTTGCTTATAAATCTCGTAACAAAGTATAAGAATGTCCTTATTACCGGCTTCTTCATTATGGTTCAACCCAAGGGAGTATCTCCGAATCAACTCGTCCAACTTGTTCTGTGTCTTCAACGACATGTTTTCCATCAACATATACTTGATTGGACTAAGCAACACACTGAATGAAGTCAACTGGATGTTTGCAGTTAATAACTCCCCAGTATCAAAACTTTTTTTGAATTTAACTTCCTTCATTTTACTGTGGTACCCATCAGCATCTTTTTCTTGACCAGCAGCCCCAAAAATATCTTCCATGACAATGTCAACAATCAATGGGAGAGCTTCATCAAGGTCTCCATGCTTCAAATTCTTACTGATGTATGTTAACAAGTGATGAAGCGTGAAACTTAGAACATGGATTTGAGAACCTCTCGATAATGCAGTCTTTAATTCTTGAATGATAAACTTGAGGTATTCATGACCGAGGATGTTTAAGATCCTACATAAAGATCTTCTGATTGCATCTCTTAATTCTTCTGATCTTGATCTCATGACTTGACAAGTGTTTGTCAAGATTGACGTCAAATGAACTTCGATTTGGTTTGAAGAGATACACATAAGAAGCGCACACAATGCTTCCGATAATGGAGCACGAGCAACAATCGTTTTATCGTTACGAACATTCAATGTCTTGAGCAATGAAGGGAAGATTTCTTTCAAGATATAATTGTCGATAGTTTCTTGATCAGGAAGATCGGCAATAACATCATCTGTTGATCCAGAGTTTCTAAAACCAACCGATCCTCTAAATGCTTGAGAAATCGTAACAATCATATTGACATTCTTTCTCAACATCTCATCGGTTGAAGACTTTAAGTTGTTCATATATCTCTTGAACGTGGACTTGAAATCATGCCAGTTAACACATCTTAACAATTGCTGGATCGTATCAAGAGTTTGAACACCAATGGCATTGAACTTTTCTTCTTTTGAAAGCGCATAGTGTTCGATGATTGGTAAAATGAATTGCGAGATACTCGACGGATTCAATTGGTTCCGGAAGTTAACAAGATTCCCAATTGCTTTTTGACGTCTCCATAATTGAATATGATTGACATTCTTAAAGAAATTGCCAACTTCTTCTTCAATTTCAGTGTCGACAGTTAAAATCTGCATATCATTCAAATCGTCGAAATAATTCGATGCTTGTACTGCGTGTTGTAACACTTCGATATACTCACTCTGGATATCTTCATTCAACTTCTTAAGCCCCCCACGGAGGTTTGGAATGATCACTTGACTAAAGATCGTTGTATACTCTGTAGCATCGTTTGGTGATTTTTGTGATACACAATCAATGAACCGTTTCAACAAATACGATGCGTTTGTTCTAATGGCCAATTCATTCGGATCATTGATGAAGAATAAAGAACAGTAGATGATTGGTAACCATTGAGTTGGGTTCAATGTAGTGTAAAGTTCTTCATTGATTTTCTCAAAAGCGGCCAATCTCTTATCGAAATCATACTCTTGAATTCTTCTAGTTGAGTACGCATTTAATCCTTCCAAAAGTGAAGCCGTTTGTTCAAAGTCAAGGTAACGTGCACCGATACTATTGAATACTCCAACCAATGTAGTTCTGATCCTACTGTCGGCATAGATTCTAAAACATTTGGAACATGTCTCATACAAGGGTAAGATCTCTTCAAAGTCACAGTCATACGAGTTGATCAATGATGCCAACGACTGTAAGATGTTGATCTTATCATAACTATCGATACCTCTATTTTCCAATGCTCTAGTGAGTGAAACCAAAAGTGAAGCCTTTGTTTCATTTGTATCGATATAATTGCCTTCGATCAAAAGCATAAGAATCTGGATTGCGAGTTTCCCAATATCTTTATTCGAAATGTTATCGATGATTGTTGGAAGGTTGTTTAATAAAGCTTCTACAATCATTGCCAATAACGTGTAATAATCATCATCAACAACGTTCTTTTTATTAAGACCGGTGATGACGAATTCCAAGACGCTTGTTACAACCGATTCCTTTGCGTTCTGTGCAGAAAGTAACGAGATGATCGATTCGGCCGGTTTAAACTCATCAACATAGAGAAACTTGAAAGTGTTTGATCTTTCAATCCAACTCGTGATGATCTTCATAAGTGAAGATGGTTGTTGTAAATTCTCAACCGCAAACTTCTCCATTCTTGGTTTGATCAAATTTTCATAAATGATTGGTATATGTTCATCCCAAATGAATTCTTCACCCATCACTTCAAATAATCGATAAAGACATTTCATCCCCATTTGTCTGATACTTCTTGCCGTTTTCTCGGTGATTATATCATCGTCGAGTGTTTCCAATCTCTTTTGTGCAATCACAAGAGAATAAACCAACGGTTCGATCGTGGTGGTTAATGCATCTGTATATTTTGCACCCAAAGTATGATACACTTCATTAAGTAAATTGATATAACCATTAACCCTTCTTAATTCATTTTTTTCAATTACCAACTTGTTGTCTGTAAAAAATCTCTCGAATGAAAGTTTATTAGAACCCAACAGTAAAAATTCAATTATATCATCTTGTGGTAAATTTGGTAGCATCGAAACGATTGCAAATTTTTTCCCACCCTTGTTGCTAGACTTGGTAGCGCCCTGGACACGACCAAATAATATACGAAGTACAATTGGCATTAACAGAGGTAAATCATCTTGTTCAATTTCACTTTCAATGTCTTTTCTAATGAATTTAGACAATTCGTCACGGAAGATGTTTTCATCCAAAAGGTTCATCAAGTTATCTTTATACTTATTAATTGATTTGATCCCCCAATTGGTCACAACATTTAATGCGATTTTTTGGACGGTTGGTTGTGTATGGCATAACAAATCTAAAACATGTTGATATAATTTTGCTGAATCATGAACCTTGGGCAAGTTTTTGAATTTACTAAACATTGAGATCAAATCATTACGATCTTTCAATGGCCATGAATCATCTTCAAGGTTTAATACAAACGGCACCAACTCTGAGGAATGTGATTCTGCAACAAAGGGAACCTTACAAAACACTTGAATTGCTTGGTTCCTCATATTGGACGAATAAACGTTGTTTGCTCTTGACTTCAAACTCAACTCCAAAATCGCATCCTCGATATTTCTATACTTTGTAAAGCAATTTTCTTCAAGAAAGTCAAAAGTACTTTTAACTCTAGTATCTCTCGATTGCCAATCGATCAAATCACTTTGGTTTGTTTCAAAAGTGTTGTAGAAATCATAATATGATTCATCTTGAGTCTCATAATTGAATTGAATGAATTTATAAGATAAATCCCAAAGTGGCTGCGAAATTTTATTTGCAATTTGCGGCAAGGTTTCAAAAACTGATGCCCAAGATGGTTGAAATCGATTTGAAAGTAATCCAAACATATAATTAGCAACAATGCAAAGGTTGAATTTATCGATATGTTTTTCCGATTTGAATTGGTTTGATAAGTTTCGAACTCGAAGTGTGATGTCTCTACCTGAACTAAGTTCCAATGGGATTTGTTCAATAATTCTAATTTGTGACAAATACGATGAAACTTCAATGTCGAGGATCGTATGGATTGTGATGATCAATTCGATTGAGTTGATCCGAGATGAATGGTGTGGTAAGTATAAATTGTTTGCCAATTTGTAGACCAAATCCTGGTGAATATTTTGAATGTTTGGAGTTAAGACTTGCTTATAATTAGTGATGAACAAGTTGAAGGATTCGATGAATAATGAAGACTCTTGAAATTGATTAAAGTTGGCAATAACCTTGTTAAAAACGGTTTGTACTGTGTTTGGGTCCTTTAATAACCGAGCCAACAGTCCAATCACTGCGGCCATAACGTCTGTAGAAAATTTGGACCGATACTTGAACTCATTGTTCGAGAGAGTATCGAGCAAGTCAATAAGGTACTCACAGTCATACGATGATTGGCCATGTTTTAAGAGTAATAATCTCCAGTATATTTCGTTCAAATCACTTGCTTCTTCAATAGTACTATACTTAGTTTGTAAAGTGCGGATCAAGTCGACTTGAATTTCATTCGATATGATTGGTGAGAACTCATTTTTGGATAAAAAGTATGCAACCTTCTTTAAATCATTTGTTTTGTTGATGAAATCTTGAATATACTTTGCGATTCCAAAAGATCCGATTTTGGAGTTTGTAGTTTGACTACAAGATTCAATGAAGAGGAGAAAATGTTCACCATTGTTCAAGTTGATGAAAAAATCAAAGATTTGTTTGTGGGATTTGGTTAAGGATTGGAAGTCGCAGTTACGGAAGATGGTAACGGCAAGAGTTGTTAAGGATTCACATAGTTCGATAGACAGGGTCTTTGACAGCGACACCTTTTCGAATAGCCCAAGTAATACATTCACGATTGGGTCCCAGTCACTGATTTTCTTCCCCGAATCGGCGTATGCTAACGTGGTCAATAACTGTGAAATGGTTATCAAGATTGAATCGTCACTACTTATCGTCTCGAGCAAGTAATCAGTAACCAACTTATAAAACTTGGTACAACTCTCCACCGAGCCATGGCCAATGATCTCCAAGAGAATGTCGGTAGTGATTGAGATGAAATCTGAATGGTATTTGATATTGGTGAGATTCAAAGAATTCTCAATGATTTTGGAAAGAATCATCAATGATTTCGAATGAAAAGTCCCCTTTGTATTCTTCATAGATTCTGAATAAAGAATAGTTAGTGACTCTCTATAAGTTTCATTCTCCATTATGACCTCTGCTTGTTCATTGAATGAATATTGGATGATTTTACTCAACTCTTCAACCTTCAGTTTTCTAATCAAAAATGATAAAGCTTCAGAACAAAATCTCGATAAATAAACTTTTTTATTCAATTTTAAAAGTGGCATCAAAGTTTGAAAAGTTGGTAAAAGATTTAGAATTAAAGATTTTGATAAATATTTGAATGCAAATGCCAAACAATTAAAAATCCATTCCAAAGTATTTGAAGAATTTCTTTTATTCTGTTTATCATTTGGATTTGTTTGTAAAGCCAATTGTGTTAATAATTGTAAAAATTGTTGATAATATGTTAAGAAATCAGGTCCTAAATCATGAATAAATTGAGCCATGATTTCTAATAATGGTTGAATTGAATTCGAATCATTAATTTCAATATGATGATGTAAACTTTCAAAGATCTCTTTTTGATGATGAAGGATTTGTGCTAAACTTTGAGAAATTGGTTCTGTTGAATCTAAAAATTGGGTGAAATTCCCACTAATATTAATTTCTTTCCAGTGTTCCAAGGTGGCTAAGAAATGCGATGTTTCAACATAGTCATGTGCTCTTTTGGCAAGGTTGAGTTGTGGTTCGATCTTGATGTTGTCGATCCGCTCTCTAAACGATGCAAAAGCATGTCTTCTAGAAGACTCGGTGGTTTTTTCTTTGACCACCATTGTTAAGGAATGTAGTTGATTTTTTTTTGCACATCTCATCTCAAAAATATATTGGTAATTTTTCAACCACGTGAAATACGCGAAAATGTGTAATATTGAGAATAGGGAGTCAACATTGAGCACAAGCCCGCAGTCATACTGATACAGAATACTCGTCTTAGTACAATCATACATAGTACAATCATAGTTAGCACACTCAGCACACTCATACTCAGTACACTCAGCACACCACACGGACACTATACTAGCACACACACAGCATACTGTCACTCTGGATAAAATAATCACAGTATCAACAACCAGTACACATACTCAGTACACTCAGAGCCAGACACTCGCACACTCAACTATCAGGCATATACACTGACACTCAGTAAACTGACACTCAGAAAACTGACACACGCTCGGCAATTACAGTCACGCTCATAATCACAGTCAGAATATCACAACTGTATCGCAGTTACACATTCAACAACTACTCGTACTGACTCGCCCATTCAGGAATCCACTCAGTACACTCAGATCACACACTCAGTAAGTACACTCAGTAACTAGTAACTACACTCAGATACACACCTATATCCCACACCTATCCCACAAATACTCCCATACCATGAACGAAAACACACCATTGCTACTGGAAAACCCGGTGATACCCCCCAACTCTCTTGTCAAACCACCTCCCAAAAGCTCAATGAGCCAGGCGTCGAAAATAGGCTTACAAAGAACAAGTAGAACGTCCCAGAAACTCAAGTTGTTACCCGAAGATCCACCGGATCAAAGTATTCATGATGAAGACGACGATGACGACGACGATGCGATCAAAACCAGGGTCTATTCACAAGTCAAAAAAATCACAGATACAAGTGCACGAAAAGATGCCGAAATCTTGGGTAAACTGCATCGTTCGATGTTACCAAGAGTCACAGCATACTGTACCTGTGGATCTTACCGGATGAAAGATTTATTACGATGGCTTAAAGACCGGAAGAGAATCCACAATACAAGCCCCAAATTATTTGATGAATGTTTATACACTCCGTTTACTTATAAAGACTGGAGAGGAGACGATGAGCCTGAAACTGATCGAAAATTCATACGATTAGCAGACGAAGGTGGGGAAATCAATATGGGCAAAAAAAATGAAATTTTTATATTTGACTATGGAGTAATTATAATGTGGGGGTATACTACAAAAGAAGAGATTTCATTTTTAGAAGATTTAGCAAAATTTGAGAGTGAAAAATTGAGTGTAGAAGATATTCAAATTGAAGAATTCAATTACTATATAACTCAATCTTATCAACCGAGGATTTATAATGATTTTATAACTCTTAGAGATGATAGTAATTATATGTTAAAATTATCTATATCTCATGCACTTGCACAATCAGTTAAAATCTCACTTTTTGAAGAATTATTCGATAATACAATTGAAGATACTCAAGACATACCTCAACAAATAGCTCATACGGGGAAAGTTGAAATGAATAGAGATGAAATTATGAAATCAATTGGAGAATTGTTTATTTTAAGAATTAATATTAATCTTCATGGATCTGTACTTGATTCTCCAGAATTAATGTGGGCTGAACCTCATTTAGAACCAATTTATCAAGCAACAAGAGGTTATTTAGAGATTAATCAAAGAGTTGAATTACTTAATCAAAGATTGGAAGTTATTTCGGATTTACTTCAGTTGTTGAAGGAACAATTGGGTCATTCACATGAAGAGAATTTGGAGTTTATAGTTGTAGTGTTGGTTGGAGTTGAGGTGTTGGTGAGTGTTGTTAATATTATTATTGATTTGTTGACATATTAACACAACAAACATGAACACAACGAGCGATAGCGAGTTGTGTTAATGAACTCAACAAACATGAACACAACGAGCGATAGCGAGTTGTGTGAATAACAGTGCAGAACTCAACGAGTATCGCTCGTTGTGTGAATAACAGTACAGAACTACACGTACAGGTCACAATTAACGCTCGCTACACTAACGAACTTGCTCGCTGTTGCAGCTATTGACGTCACAAGATATTGTATGCAGGTTTGACGTATTACATGATAATATACAGGAATGATATAATTAATTACAAGTTACTATACAGGAATGATTTAATTTATTACACGACTTTGCAACAATAGCTAATATACAGGAATAATATAATTTATTATACCCCAATATACAGGAATCAAAATGCAACATTACACACAAATTATACACATTCACAGTACTGATTAGTAACCTCGTTGCGAGCCACCAACGGTGACATCATGACACAAAATCGACAAAATTCCCATGTACAAAACTATATATACTATATACTATGTATAATATATACTCTAATACATATACAACCAACAATGGATAGCATAATTTCAAAACTTTCATTCAATAAATCTTCACCCAAAGTCGTCACGGGAACTCCAGAAGTAATAGCTAATTATGTTTATCAAGATATATTGGCCACAAAACAAGAAATCAAAAGATATAATGAAGTGACTGGGATTTGTGATTCAAACACCTTGTTCTTTAAATTATATAAATTACTTGAACAAGATCATGAAATCGAACTTAAAATGTTAAAAGATCGATATCGAAATGATCTTAAAAGTAATGCATATCAACGTCTGTTGCTTACTACATATAAGAAGTTTCTTAAAGAATATACAAATATGATTGACATGCTCAAGAATAACTACAATCATGGTCTATATGAATCACATGTTGTCAAGCATAGGAGTTCGCAACAAAAATCGCGCGAGTCAAGTTTGCAGCCAGAATCGGACACCTCGTCGGTCATATCAACCGTTTCAACCCGATTATCCGAAGAGGAGATATCAGAAAAGATCTCGGAGGAAGCTCCTGATATCTATATTGATCCAATCACTTTCAACTTGTTCAAAGATCCGGTTGTAACTCCGAATGGAATCACTTATGAAAAGGATACTTTGAAGTCACATTTGACACAAAAAGGAAAATATGACCCTTTGACAAGGCAGCCATTGCGTGAGAGTCAGTTGTATCCGAACTTGGCAATCAAGGATGCGGTGAATGAGTACATCGTGACTAAGAAGAAAGAGTTGAGCTTTGTGTAATTTTTAGAGAAATTGGTTGAATTTTATGAAAATGTCTGTAGAATAGAAATACAATACAATATGTTGAAAAATAAATCTAGTGTCGAGTAGGAGAATGTAGCGGATATCAAAGGGTAGTGTAGGTGCGTTGATACCCAGTTATGGACACCACTGATTAGCTATCAAAACGAGCGATAGCGAGTTGTCATCATTATACTCACGCACTGGTCACTAGTCACGGCCAGTCCTCTCACACACTCGCCCATTCGCTCTCCGCCCTCTCTCACTACACACTGCTCACTATTCATTCTTCTTTCACTCCTCTCTTAAAACACAGTCCTCACTCGCTCCTTACTCACTCCTCACTCACTCCTCACTCAATAACTCACTCACTCACTCCTCACTCACTCACTCGCTTCGCTCGCTCGTTCGTTCGTGCATTCGTGCGTTCGTGATTGCGCTACCAAACACCACTCAAATTTTAACATTTTTTCAGATGAGCTAGCAATACCTACACCACACTACACCCACACTATCATGAGAAACTTGGTCGTTCTAAACAAAGGCCATGTGACGCCCGAGTCGCGCACGTATCCCGACTTGACCCTCGTGGACTCGGTCTTCGACGTCGTCTCGGATAGCATCACTTTCGTGTTGTCATCAGCCGAATCGAGTCTTATCGAAGTCCAACAATTTATGAAAAATGGTGATATCAACATATTAGCAAGCTTTTCAATAACAAGCCCCATTACAAATGAATCACGTTTATTATCATTCAATCACTTCATCGAAACAAATCAGTTGATTTTCGTCTTACAAAATGGGGATATTATCACTGCAACATATCAAGTTGATCATCCACACTTTGAAACAACTCATGTTGAAATTGTTGGATCTATTGATGTTGGACTTTTAGCAGCTCAATGGTCACCTGATGAAGAGACTTTATCGATCTTGACTGTTGAAAATAAACTTCTTATTCTTTCCCGATTATTTGAACCAATCAACGAGGTTCAATTGAACTCAAAAGACATCAATATCACCGATTCAAAACACGTTTCTGTTGGGTGGGGGAAGAAGGAGACCCAGTTTAAGGGTAAGGGGTTCAAGGCCCTTGAAAGAGAAAAGGAAGCAAACGAAGAGATCTTGACTGACCCCACTGTTGCTCCCGTTGAAAAGGGAACTCTTTCAAATTTCGATACTTTTCAGCAAAAAATTAGCTGGAGAGGGGATTGTGAATACTTTTCTGTGACCACCCTTGAGCCAGTGTTGGTTGAAGATACAAATGAGATGTTTGAACGGAGAGTCATCCGAGTCTTTAGCCGTGAAGGTGAGTTGGAAAGTGTCAATGAAGCAGTCGATGGGTTAGAACAGAATTTGAGTTGGAAACCACAAGGATCTCTTATTGCATCGACTCAAAGACACGTGGATGAAGATGGAGACGAAGTTTTGGACCTTGTTTTCTATGAAAAAAACGGGTTGAGACATGGACAATTCAATACTAGGTTGGATCCACTGGAGGAAGTGATTCAAAACATTGAATGGTCGTGTGACAGTCAAGTCTTGCTTTTCCAATTGAATGATCGGATTCAATTATGGACAACGATGAATTATCACTGGTATTTGAAGCAAGAAATTGTTGTTGAAAGTCAGGTTTTATTCACTAAATTCCACCCTGAAAAACCTTTACATTTGATGGTTGGGACGGCATTAGGACTTGAGATTGTCGACTTGCTGTATAAGATCGTCACGGGCCCAACACACATTGGTCATGACCAAGGGTTGACTGTTGTTACCGACGGGTCTACGGTCAAGGTGACCCCGTTGTCGGTTGCAAGCGTTCCTCCTCCGGTGAGTTTCAGAGAGATTGAAGTTCTCAACAACATCAATGATCTTAGTGTGAGTTCATCGAACGAGAAGTATGCGATCTTGACAAGCAATGGAGAGGTTCAAATTGCCGAGGTTTCAATCGAGCAGATGAAGAAGGGTAAACATCCGAAAGTCACACATACAATTGAAACACAAGTGACCAGCGGTGAGTTTGTCAAGCAGGTTTCCTTCATCAATGAGTCTTTAGTATGTTGTGTTGTAGATACGCCCACCAGTTCGAGGCTCGTCATCTTCAACGTTGATGGGACGTTCGAGGATTCGTTCGAAACAGCGGCCAAAGTGTTGCTTATCAAGCCCCAAGCAGACTTTTCTGCGTGTGCGGTTCAAACCGTCGATGGTTCTGTATATCAATTGACACTCAACGGGTTGTCGCTTGTTGGGAAGTTCCCCCAAATTTGTCGTGATTTTGAATTGACCAGTGATGGGTTGATTCCCTTTGGGATCTCGACCAATGGGAAGTTGTTTGCCAACGAGAAGCAAATTGCCAGTGGTGTGACCTCGTTGAAAACAACCGACTCTCATTTGTTGTTCACCACCGTTCATTCCAAGTTATGCTTTGTTCATTTGAAGTCGGCAGTAGAAGATTTCGATTATGAAGTGTATCAAAACGTCAATGATACTGCCGATGAAAGAATTAGAGACATTGAAAGAGGACTGATTTTGATCAATATCATGCCATCCAAGTATTCGGTAGTATTGGAAGCTCCAAGAGGGAATTTGGAAACGATTTGTCCTCGAATCATGGTTGTTTCAGGAGTTCGTCAGTTCATTAAAACCCTTTGCTACAAGGAGGCATTCTTGGCTTGTAGAACGCATAGAATCGATTTGGATCTTTTGCATGATTATGACCCTAAGTCGTTCTTTGCAAACATCGAATTGTTCATTCAACAAATCAACAAGGTTGAACATTTGGACTTGTTTGTATCGTGTTTACACGAAGAGGATGTTTCGGAGACAAAGTATAAGGAGACGTTGAACGAAGGGATCTTACCAATGCTTGAGAAGGTTCAGATTGAAGAGAAACCAACGGTGCGTAAGATGATCAAGAACAAACCAGTGTTTGTTGACTTCAAGGATTCCAAAGTCAACCGGATTTGTGAAGCCATCTTGAAGGTATTGTTGAAGGTGGAATACTTTGAGACACACTTGCAAACCATCATAACTGCTTATGCTTGTGAGAACCCTCCAAACTTACAGGAAGCCTTGACGTTGGTTGGAGGTTTTGAAGATGCTGAGAGGGCTGAACAAGCAGTCACCCATCTCTGCTTCTTGCAAGACGTCAACAAGCTCTATGAGACTGCGCTTGGACTCTACGACGTCAAGTTGGCCTTGTCAATAGCCCAACAGTCTCAGAAAGATCCAAAGGAATACTTGCCATTCTTACAGAACTTACATGTTCAACCCACATTAAGAAAGCAATTCTTGATCGATGATTTCTTGAAGAAACATTCAAAGGCATTGGGCTGGTTGAACGATTTGGAATCGTATGAGGAGTTCGACGAGTATGTCGTGAAGCATGAGTTGTATAAAGATGCGTTGGGTCTTTATAGAGAGAATGAGACGAGACAAAACACGGTGTATGGGTTGTATGCCGACCATCTCAACTCCAAACTGGAATATTCCCAAGCCGGGTTGATTTATGAGTATTTGAATGATACTGACAATGCGGTTGAAAGTTATATATTGGGTAAGAAATGGAGAGAAGCACTTTCTCTTTTACCTGAAGGTGAGAAGTTGAAAACATCTGCTCAAAGATTGGTCACCAGTTTAACCGACGATCATAAGTATGCCGAAGCAGCAGAAATCGAGTTCCAATTCTTAAACAACATCGAAGAAGCCGTCAAATTGTACTGTAAGAACTATAAGTTTGACCAAGCCATATTGTTATGTACCAAAGAATCAAGACATGAACTCATTGAGTCGATTGTTGACATTCAATTGAATGAAGGGTTCGGTACTATAGCCGAATTATTGGCTGATTGTAAAGGACAAATGACTTCTCAATTAAAGAGATTAAGAGAATTACGAGAAAAGAAAAGCCAGGATCCATATTCATTCTATGGAGTTCCAGATGATTTGGATACGGCAGATAATGTTTCTATTGCAGCCTCTGAAACTTCAACAACTCCTTCATTCTTCACAAGGTATACCGGGAAGACATCTGGTACTGCCAAAACAGGTGCATCTAGAAGAACTGCCAAAAATAAAAAGAGAGAAGAACGGAAAAAGGCAAAGGGTAGAAAGGGCACTATTTATGAAGAAGAATATCTTATTAAATCTGTTGGGAGATTATTGGAAAGATTGGATCAAACTGAAAACGATGCGATCTGTTTGATTGAAGGGTTGTTGAGAAGACATATGAAACTTCAAGCGTATCAAATCCAGAAGAATTGGGTTGAATTGGTTGATTTTATAAAGGAGAATATCGAAGAGGTTCATAAGATGAGTGAAAGAGATAGGGAGAGAGTTGATGAGAATGGGGAGGTTTATTTGATTGATGAGATTCCGATTCCAAAGATTGGGGTGTTTGGGGGGAAGAGGATGTTGGAATTTGCATGAATTCACCGGAATTCACGTAGTGAATTCTGGTGGTTCTGGTCATTTCTAACTGGTAAATTCTGACTGGTGAACCTGCGGCCTTCTGTGCCTGTGTATACTGTATAATGTAATAGATTACTCCCACTTGCGGACAACTGATAGTAACTACGAGGCGGCTGTGACTTCTGTTTGCTGGACCAACGGCCGTCTTCCCGTGCGGTGATTTCTGCCTGTGACTTCTACGTGTGACTTCTGCGTGTGACTTCTGCGTGTGACTTCTCTTCCCGCCAATGCGGTGACTTCCGCGTGTGACTTCTCTTCCAGCCAATGCGGTGACTTCTGGAAACTGGCTGCGTCTTGAACGGCGTATACTGTGTACTTTAAGACTACATACTCCTCTCTCACTGCTCACTCCTCTCTCACTGCTCACTACTCAATAGACAGTACTCACTACTCACTACTCTCGTTCATTCGTATATTCACTACTTAATTACTCACTCCTCCTCCTCCTCCTCCTCCTCCTCCTCCTCACTCCTCCTCACTCCTCCTCCTCACTCCTTCGCTACGCTCGTTCGTGAGCTCACGAAACCCAAGAATCGCCCTCTTGATCCCCTCCGTAACAGCCTGTTTCTTACACTTCTGATAAAAAGCATACTTCGGCACACCATCAGCCCTCCCAATACCATACTCCTCATTATAAACGCCGTCCTTCAAAGTCACCCTCACCAACGCCGATATCCTCCCTGTATACTTCTCATTTACATCATCAAAATCTGTTTCAATAGTTTCAAAATCAATCAAGGTTGTGCTCCATCCATTAAATCCAAACACACTATTTGCTAATCGAATGATCACGGTTGGTGAATAATTCAATGGATTATTTCTAGCGCCAAAGTACCGACGAACAGTGGCATATTCATTTTGAAGTTGTTCTAATCTTGAATTGAGTGTACCTACTTTTTGTAGAGACCAATCGGTGAATTGAAGTGGGGTTTCTTCTTGGGTTTCAAACATGGACATATCGGGGAAGAACTCGACGGTGGAGTCTCCCTGGGGTTCTATTTGGTATTTGGAGTCGAAGAATTCGTTTGGGTCTGTGTCATAGAGTGGTACTGTGTCGGAGGGTGTCCGGTTGTCTGTGACCCCGCTGCCTGTCTCATGTACCCCACGGTTTTCATGGTCGCGTGTCATTTCTGTCTCATTGTCGCGTGTCATGGTGTCTCATAGTGTTTGTGTGTGAGTCTGATCTGTTGTGACTCTGAGTGTCTGTATCTGCCGTGACTGTGCGTCTGAGTCTCTCATTTTTCGCAGTCGCGTCTGTCTCTCTATTTTTCGCAGTCGTGTCTGTTGTGTCTGTGTCTCTGTTGTCTCCCTGGTGTCTCTGCTGTTGGTGTCTCTGTCTCTCTGTTCTGTCTCTGTGTCTCTGTGTCCCTATTCTCTCTCTCTCCCCTCACTCCCTCTCACTCCCTCACTCACTCCCTCCCTCTCTCTCTCTCTCTCTGTCTATTTTTTGTCGGTCGCATTTTTGAACGAAAATTTGGAACACTTTCTTCCTTGTTAACAACTCATGGAATACTTAAACAGTATCTTGTCTCAACAAGCAGACAAACAACTGGTACAAGAGGCGGTCCCTACACTATGTGATCGTCTTCAAAACGCCACGATGTCATCAGACCGGAAGTCTGCAGTTCTTGGATTGAAAAGTTTTAGCAGACAATACCGAGAATTGGTCGTTGAATATGGACTTCGACCATTGATTTCAACGTTTCAAAAAGACCTGAACAACTTAGAAATCATCAAAGGTGTATTAGAAACATTATTAATCCTTTTGATTAGAGGAGAAAATGATCAAATCGATTTAACTCGTGATTGGATTTCTCAACAATCAAGATTTCAAAATGGGAAATATCCTTCACCAATTTTGATTGAAAACTCTAAAATTGACCAATTTTCGATTTGGATTTCTGACGAATTAACAAAGGATTTGCAAATCTTGGAATTGATAATCTCAATTTTGTCCCAAGTGACTGATTTTCATGTTAGAATGTACTCTATTCAGTTGTTGGAAGCGTTGATTTCAACTAGAAGTACTAAAACAAAAGACTGTTTGATTCAAATCCCAACGGCGTTCTCGGTAATAGTTTCACTTTTGAGTGATCCGTATGAACCAATACGAAATGAAGCAATACTTTTACTCATGGCAGTTGTAAATGATAATTTCAATATCCAGAAATTGGTAGCGTTCGAAAATACATTTGAAATTCTCTTTGATATTATTTTTGAAGAAGCTGGAATCAGAGGGTCTATTCTTGTTCAAGATTGTTTGACATTAATCACCAATCTTCTTGAGTACAATGCCATCAACCAAAAGTTTTTCCTTGAAACAAAGTGTGTGCCACGCCTAGCTCAACTCCTAAATGAACCAATAGAAGACTCTATACTCTGGACAGACCAACGGGTTCAAAATATGATTATTGGTTTGGAAATTTGCCAGATTTTTTTGAATCAAGATAATGAAAATTTACAAAAGAATCAGAATTTGATCTTTAAATCAAATATTCATTTCACTTTGTTGAAGTTATTGTTCTCTTCAAATGTAAATAATCAGATCAAATCACTTCTTTTGGTTATAACAGGTGATTTGATCAATAGTAATTTGGATTTGCAGTACGAGTTTTCAAAGATCGATGTGCCATATATGGATCCTTCGTCTCCATTGCAGGTTCAGTACGATCGGATGATTTCGATACCGAACTTGTTGTTGAACTGGACGTTGCTTATTAATTCCGTGCATTCTTTTGAGTTGAGAATGAATGCGTCGCGGTGTTTGTATGCGTATTTTAGGGGGAACAAGGAGGCGAAGGCTGGGTTTTTGGGGGACCAGATCGAGGGGTACTATGATGAGGGGTTTTGGAATTCCATTGCAGATGGCAGTGGCACTACTGACAACGGAAATGGAAAGGGTCCTGGAAATGCCACTGACAACGGAAATGGAAAGGGTCCTGGAAATGCCACTGACAACACTCAAAATACCAGTGAAAGCACTGAAAACGGCACAAGTGCCGTGTCCAATACGCCCTTTGGAAACATCCTCAAAAACCTCATGGACTACGACTCCACCCTCAAACTCAACCCCTACAAACTCTGGTTCTCCTCCACCACCCTTATCTACCTCTTTGAAGACTCTAAAGAGAACAAAGAAATCACCCGGAAATTAACGATCGGCAATCAAGAAAAAGGAGAAGAAGTCATGAGCTGTATTCAAGCCATCTCCAATCTACTCATCACCACACTAGACAACCCAGATCCAAGGCTTTCCATTGGATACTTGATGGTACTTACGATCTGGCTCTATGAAGATTTTGAAGCCGTTGATGATTTTTTAACCGACGGTAGTATTCTTAATTCAATTCTTGGGTTCTTAACAAACAATTCTTCTGAACAAACCATTCTTATTCATGGAATGGCCACGATTTTAGTAGGAATTGTTTACGAATTTTCAACCAAAAATTCGCCCATTAAAAGAGTGGAATTGAACGCATTATTGATCAAAACTTTAGGGAAAGACAATTATTGTTTAAAGATTAAACAATTTAAAGAATCCAAAGAATTTAAAGATTTTAATCACGAAGATTTCAGCTTTGACGAAGTAACTGGCTTGCCCAATGTTTTCTTTGATTCGATTTATGTTGAATTAATTAAAGAGAATTTCTCAAGAATAAACCGTTGTTTATTCCATGATCCTTTGATTGAGCCTCGATTAAAGATCTCGTATGAATTATTCGAAGAGTTAGAATCGAATTATCATACTTTAAAGACTCAATTAAATGAAGAAAAGTCAATTTCAAGTGAAAATATCAAAAAAATGAAGCTTGAAATTGAAAAATTCGATATTTCTTTTAAAGAATTGACTGAAAAATTTGAAAAATCCGAAACTTCATTAGAAAATTTGAATCAGCAATACTCTGTAGTTAAAGGTGAGTATGAACAAGCTACACGCGATTTAAAAGAGATGGAGATTCAAAAGAATTTGGTTGAAAAAACCAGTTCGAAACAATCTTTAGAGCTTCAAGAAGCATTAAAGAAGGTGAACATGACTCAAGAATCGTTAAATTCTCTCAAATCTCACTTGGCCAATACCAATACTGATAAGGAAAAGCTTGAAGATGGGATCAACAACATGACCCGAGACTTGTTCCAGTTCAAGAAGCAAAAATCGGAATCTGTAGAAGCAATTAAGAAGCTTGAAAAGGAAGTATTGAAGTTGCGGAGTGAAATCGCAAACACTAACAAAGTAAAAGATTTGCAGGTTGAAAATTTGAATAAAACAAGTCAAACTTTGAGACTGACTATCCAGCAATTGAACCAAAAGCTTGAAGAGAAAGCGAGTGAAATTAGAGCCGTGCAAGCCAAACTTGAAGATTCAGACGCAAGTAATTCGCATTTAATGGAGAAGTTACGAGCTGCGTCTGTTGCATTTCAAGAGAGTAAAGAGTCGAGAAAAGCACTCGAAGATTCCTTTGAAGAGAGCAAAGAGTCGAAAAAAGCACTTGTAGGCGAATTGCAAGCGATTCAAACCGAACTTGAACGAGTCAAATCCATGAATCAACAGGTAAGTAGTGAATACACCGAATTCAAACAAGATTCGGAGTCAAAGTTTGCAAAATTAGAGGAAAAAGTTGCGCAAATTGAAGAATTAACTGTTGAAAATGCACAACTTTTGACGCAGGTAAAATCTCTTAAAGAGCAAGTGCTGAGTGTAACTCAAGACAGCACGGAAAAGATCAGAGAAATTGAGTCTAGTCTTGAAGCGAAACAAGCCGAATTGAGTGAATCAGAGAAGACTCGTGCTGGTATTGAACACGAGCTTGTGGAAGCCCAAAAGAAGCTTGTTCAGAAAGAACAAGATTTAGCAAAACTTGAGCAAGTTGAAGAGAATTTGGCGAAATTAAATAGCGTAAAATTGGAGATTGAGAAGTCACTAAAGGAGAAAGAAGGAGCTTTGAAATCTCATCTTGAAATGATCGATTTGAAGGAGAAAGAAGTGGATTCGTTGAGGCTGAAGAATGAGGTTGCTGAGGAGAGGTTTACTATAGAACGTGAGAGACAAAAGGAAGAGATTGGAAAGTGTAAAGAAGAGATTGAAAGGTGTAAAAACGAGATTGAAAAGTACAGACAAGAGGAGACAAAGTACAAGGAAGAGGAGACAAAACACAGAGAAGAGGAGACAAAGTACAAGGAACAGCTCTCAAAGTACAAAGAAGCAGAGACAAAGCACTTACAAAGTATCGACACCTACCAAACGCAGGTCACCCACCACAAAACCCAAGTTGAACAAGCACAGGTCGAATTAAAAGCCGCTCAATCCGAACATCTCAAAATCAAAACCTCTCTTGAGAAAGAAGTCACGGCGTTAAAAGTCTCCTTTACCACTTTGGAGACTCAGATTACGACTCTTGAAGCTGCAAAAGCGAAGTTGTCGAGTGAACTTGCCAGCCAGATTGAAAACTCCAAGTCTCTTGAAAATGTAGTAACCGAAAAGAACGAGACCATCAGCAAGTTGAACGAATCAAAAGCCAGACTTGAATCGCAAATCTCCGACTTGGAAACCGCACTCAAACAGTCTGAAAAATCGGCACACACTCAGAAAACCAAACACTCGAGTGAACTTAAAGAACAAGCGGATTTGATAAGTGAAAAAGAAGCGTTGATTGTGAGTCTTGAAAGCGATTTAAAGAGTAAAGGTGAAGAGCTTGAAAGAGAGCGAGCCATGTTGAGTGAGAGTTCGGATGCTGTAATCAAGCAATACGGAGATAAAATCAAGAGTCTCGAAGAAACCATCTCTGAAACCAAGCTGAGTCACTCTGTAAAACTTGGAGCGATGACAAGGGAGAAATCAGAGTTGCAGAGCACGTTAACTTTGATTAGTGAAGAGATTGAAGCGTTGAAATCTGATTCTGAAGAGTATACTCGTAAAATCGAATCCCTAACAAGCGAGTTGGAAAGTTCAGGTGTGAAGCTGGCTGCGAAAGACGAGGAGATTGAAGGAAAAGGAAGAGAAATCGAAGAAAAAGACAGAGAAATCGAAGAAAAAGACAGAGAAATCAAAGCTTTAAAAGTGACAGGAAAAGAACTCGAATCTGTAAAGTCAAAATTGAAGTCCGCATTGACGGAATTGGCTGCGAAAAACGAGAGCTACAAAGACTTACAAGACAAGTTGAGCCAGTCCGAAAAGGAGTCTGCTGACAAGATCTCCAGCGTAGAACAAGAGATTGCTCTGTACAAGTCAAGTATAACCAGCCTTGAGAACCAGGTCAAGGAGCTTGAAACCTCGAGTGAAAAAGCGCACGACTTAGAAGGAGTTGTTGAGGCTTTGACTCGGGAGAAAGACCAGCTTTTAACGGAGATTAAAGGTCTTAAATCTGGTGTAGAACAATCGGCAAAGGAACTAAAGGGCTTACAAGATACGATGCGGTCTAAAGAAGAGCTTCATCGGAGTTTCAAGAAGGAACTGGGTGATAGTATTGCACTCTTGGAACAGGAAATCACTCGCTTCAAGTCCGATACTGGTAGTCAAGATGCAATAGAATCTTTAAAGACCAAGGTCTCGGAGTTAACAAAGGAGATTACTTCGGTAGATGATTCGAAAAAGTCTCTTGAAGGGGAGCTACAAAAGTCTCAAGAAGAGAAGAGTAGAGCTGAAGCCAAATTGAGTGAGTCTTTAACCCAGTTGGAAGCAAAGACTGGCGAGATTGCGGAGTTGGCGAGACAAGTTGAGGATTTGACAGTGGATGTAGCGGAATTGGAAGAGGCGAAGAAGAAGGCTTTGGGCGATGTAGCGGAATTGGAAGAGACGAAGAAGGCTGCGTCGCTGGGAGCACACCAGTTGGAAGAGGTTAAGAAGGAGTTGGACAGTGCCAGAAAGAACTTGGAAAGCACCAAAAACAATTTGGACACTAGTCAAAGTGACTTGCAAAGTGTGAGGGACTCCTTGGAAGAGGCACAACGGTCCTCAGACGCCTCCGAAACTGCCCTTAGTAGCCTCAAGAAGGAGTTGGACGAGGCAAAACGGTCCTCAGAAGCCTCCGAAACTGCCCTTAGTAGCCTCAAGAAGGAGTTGGACGAGGCAAAACGGTCTTCAGACGCCTCCGAAACTGCCCTTAGTAGCCTCAAGAAGGAGTTGGACGACACAAAGCAAACCGCAGAAGAGAAAGTAAAAACCGTCCAATCCGAACTTGAATCTATAAAAGCTAGCAAGAGTGACGAGGAGCAATCTGTTCAAACATTGAAGAACGAGGTCGAAGCTTTGAAGAAGAAAATGGCCAAATTAGTGCCGAAATCAGATCTCGATGAGTTGATGTTGCTTATTTCCGACATGGACGAGACCAACACCAAGTATAAAAAGCGGTTGAAAGCGTTGGGTGAAGAGGTATCGAGTGATGAAGAGAGTGATGACGAAGAAGAGTAATTATAGATTAATAAAAGTTTGTATATGTGGGCGTAAATCTGAGATTAATTTTAAATCTTGACGTAAATCTGAGCACTCTCGGTATTCTACCGAGTTGTGAAAAATTTAAAAAGTTCGGTCCTAAATCAAATCCCACACCAATGATTCTTCTAATTGACTCGTACGATTCGTTCACAAACAACCTCTCGCTGTTGCTCAAGACGCATACTAGCAAAGACGTTGTGACGATCCATAATGACACTTTTGGTCCGCTGGAATATGAGCAATTTGTCAAGGAATATTTACCCTCGTTTGACTTCGTTGTGATTGGACCAGGACCTGGACACCCTGAGAATGACCAAGACATCGGGATAATCGGGTGGTTGTTGCGCAAATACCGAGACAATCACGAGGTCCCTGCCGTTCCTATTTTGGGGATTTGTTTAGGATTTCAAAGCATTTGTCTTGAGTTTGGTAATGCGGTTGAAAAACTTGAAGCAGTTCAACATGGTCAAATCTATGAGGTTATACCTACTTCCAAATCAGAGTTATATCCGAGCGTCGAGCCATTCAAAAGTGTTCGATATCATTCTTTGCATGTGCCACACGTTAACTCCGAGATCATCCCATTGGCATACACACAGGAAGCGAACGGTACAAACGTTTTGATGGCAGCAAAGCATCGCCAACTTCCATTCTATGGAGTTCAATATCATCCTGAATCGATCTGCTCCGAAAGCGGCGGAGATTTGGTACGAAATTTCGCCGAAATTGCCCGTAAATATAACCATGAATTTAGACCGCGATTTGAAGCTAAATTACCGGCCGAATTTTTTGGACATACCGTCCAATTCCCATATTTGATTGGAGATTACGAAGTTAACGACTCTGAAATTAATATTTCAACTCGTAAATTTAAATTGCCGGGCTTAACTCCGACGGACGTTTGTGATTATTTCTATAAACGAGACAATAACACCGCCAATTTCTACCTCTTGAACTCGGCATCGATTCCGGGTGAATGGTCGATCATTGGTTTGCCTATCAGTGGAAGTACCGAGGTCTTGACACATTCGGTTGATGACCCACAAGTGGTTGAAGTGTCTCTTTACAATGACACCACCACAAGAAAGATTCAATTACCAGAGGGAGAAACCGTATGGGAAAAAGTTTCTCGTGATATGAAATCAAAATATATTCCTCGTTGTAAGATTGAAAATGCCTTAGGGAAAGATTTCCATTCTAGAAGTTTACCATTTTGGGGTGGATATTTGGGTCTTATATCGTATGAAGAAGGCCAACATATCATTGTAAAGAACATGAAGAGTCTTACAAAGACAACGACACCGGACATGAAATTAGCATACATCGAAAGATTCATGGTTTTTGATCATTTAAGTAATGATTGGTTTATCGTTTCAATTCGAAAATTTGATTCAGAATGGGTGCAAAATCTTTATCATGAGGTCTTAACTCCGGCCTTAATTCCGGTCGACATTGATTTGATTGCAAATGATATTGAATCACTTTGTTTGGCTGGAGATAAGACCGCCTTTGACTTCCCCTCTAGACAAACCTACACCGACCAGTTCAACGAGTGTCAACGCATCCTCCATAATGGAGACTCGTACGAGTTATGCCTCACCACACTGCTGAAAGTCACTCTTCCAAGTTATATTCAAGCATGGGATATCTACAAGATCTTGACGCTTAAAAAGAACCCATCACCATTCTCATGTTTCATGGAGTTTCCAGATTGTACTTTAATCTCTTCATCACCTGAACGATTTTTATCATGGAAAGATGATGCCGCCGGAGATAAGGTCGTGGAGTTAAGACCAATCAAAGGTACAGTTAAAAATACACCTGAAATGACATTTGAAAAGGCTTCCCAAATCTTAAAGACTCCTAAAGAAATGGGGGAGAATTTGATGATTGTTGATTTGATCAGACATGACTTGTATCAATTCACTGATGAAGTGAATGTGACACAATTAATGAGTGTTGAAGAGTATAAAACAGTATTTCAATTAGTTTCGGTTATTCGCGGCAAATTATCGCGCACCGGATATAAGGGCATCGATATTTTACATAAATCGTTACCTCCGGGGTCAATGACGGGCGCACCAAAACGTCGTTCGGTCGAGCTTTTGCACGTGCTTGAAGCCATACAAGAAAATGGGAATCTTGGAGGTAGAAGAGGCATTTATAGTGGTGTTGTTGGGTATTGGTCGGTTACTGATGATGCAGACTGGTCGGTGATCATCCGGTCGGTATTCCGGTATGCAAACGACTTGCTTGATCTGGAAACAACAAACACGTGGAGACTTGGTGCTGGAGGTGCCATAACCGTCTTGAGTGAAGATGTTGGAGAATGGGAAGAAATGGAGATTAAATTATCAAGTGCATTAAATGCATTTACAAGCCGGAGTTAGGAGTGTATATGTATATAAACAAGTCACGCTTTCGTGTATATAGAGCTCACGTGCACTATCGCACGTGACCTTAGAGTCAAATTTACCAATAAAAATTTTCTCAACGAACAAGTAAACTTTTCAATCACCACTTCTTCTTCAATCACCATGTCATTTTTCGGATTTGACCCGAGTGCACCTCCTGCTAGCAGGGGCCAGCACGTGCACGAGAGCTCCGGCGAAGTGTACGACTTTGAGAACACGTATGATGGATTGGGCGATCAATTGGACGACACCGACGACGCCTTCAACAACGAGACGTTTGGCGGGGCCGGAGCCATTGGTAAGGACTTCCAGTTCTCCCGTGCCGGCGGCCACTCTCAGCAGCCGCAAGCGGCTCCCGCTCCACGTGGACCAGCCTCCAACCTTAGCTATGCTCAGGTTGCTTCAACACTGAACGACGAGGAGTTTATGCAGGATCTTTGGGGGACGCCGTCACGTGATGCCCCGCCACCTGACCACCAGGCCGAAAAGAAAATGTTATCATTACAAGAGATTGAAGCTCAGTTAACTTCGATTGATCAGCAGCAACAACAGCACGTGGCCCACCAGTACGCTCATCAGCCATACCCCATGCCCGGTATGATGCCTCCACCACCGCAATTCGGGTATATGATGCCGCCACCGGGCGGCTTTTTACCTCCGGGGGCCCAGTATGGCCAGTTTGCACCTCCAATGGGCCAGCAAATGCCTCCACCAGTCCAGGGCAATTTCCACGTGCCTGTTCAAGCAGCTCCAGTTGAACAAGCACCAGTAGCACGTGAAGATGCTGAAAAAATCGAATCAAAACCACCTCCAAAAGCCGATTTATCAAATTTCCCAGTTTTAGGTGAAGTTCAAAGCGAGCACGTGATTGCCGGTCACGTGAACGCCCATCAATCTCACCACCATCACCACCAACAACATCATCACGCTCATCACCCTCAACAACACCAAATGACACCTGACCAGCACGCGCGTTTCGCCAAAAGACAGGACAAGGTGGCACGTATCATGAAATACTCCGGTATCATGAACCCAAAAGACAAGGACTTTGTCACGAGATTTCAGTTGTCACAAATCGTGACTGAAGATCCTTATAACGAAGATTTTTACGCTCAAGTTTTTAAAGTAATTCATCCAAAAACGGCCCCCAGTCACGTGCAGCTGCAACATGTTCAAACCTCTCAAAACAAGGATCATCACAATTCAATTGCACAAGCGTACTTGGAACAGAGTGGCCACCGCTTGGGCGGGCGCCAGATGAGGGTCGACATCGCGTTGCAGCGCATGCAGCAGCAGGTCCAGAAGGCCGTGACGGTGGCCAAAGAGCGGCCGAAGGCAAGTCAGTACGTGCGTGAAGGTGCCTTGGGTAAGATTGCGTTTGGTAGCGGCAAAAAGCCAAAGCAGCAATTGGAAATTTTCCTGAAAGCGGCTGAACGTGAAAAAATGGCTGCAAAGTCAGGTGACCAGTCACGTGGCAGCGACACCCACGTGACCACCCGCTATAAGTACTCCAAAAAAGACATTATGGCCACGCTTGAGAACATCATTGCCGAGCTCATGACGGTCGAGAGCGAGTCTAGAACGAGCACCGATGTTGACACCTCCCGTTTATGGGCTTCTCTCAAGGTCTTGGAACAGTCGTCGTCATCCGGTGATGCCGAAGCCGAGGTCAACCCGTTCATCCAGTGCCTTAACTACAACAAGACATTGAAGGTATTGGTGCGTTTATTCAAGTTCTTAACGAGAGAACAAGTATTGACGATTGTTACGTTGATGATGTCTAATTTGGAGAACTTGCACGTGATCAAAAACGGTTCGTACACGACGTATCCCGATAATAAAGTTCCCCTGCATATAAACAAGCTAGTTGAAGCCTATGCCATGACCTTCTCCAAAGTGTTGATCAACGCCACGTTGGAGTTCAAGTTCAACGAGATCATCGGGTTGTTGGTGATCTTGATTGAGCACAACAATGTGTCTTTTGTTTCAACGACCAAAATCGGGTTATCTATATTAACCACGTTGATATCACGTGCCGAGTTGATTATTGGAGAAGCAAATATTTCAGCAACAGACCTCTCTGAATGGTCATCCTGTTATGACGAGTTATTTACTTCATTGGAATCGCGGATCGCCGCAATTTTCCCTCCTAATCCGGAAGACGTGGATGATGGAGGTGCGTCTTCTCTGAATTATGTTTGGCAGTTCTTAGCGACGTTGTCGTTGGGGGGGAAATTGAGTCACCAAAGAATCATTGTGGACGAGGTCCGTGACGAGATCTTCGCGGTGATGGCACGTGCAAAGGCCATTGACAACGCGGACTTGGCCAACTTGTACAGGAAGCAGAACTTGTTGAACAACTTGAATATGTACTTGGTGGTGATGGGGTTGGTTGCGGATGAACAGGAGATTAAGGAGTTGAATTGACGAGTCGTCGCGAGAGCCGTCGCGAGAGTCGTCGCGAAGCGATGACTCGTGCAGTCCGGACGAGGCGAGCGACCACTCCACTACTGTCAGCCTCTAGTTGCGGTCTCTCCAGTCCTTTGTGAGTAGTTATTTTGTATCAGTAAAATATTTTTTTAAATTTCGCGTAAAATCTGTAAATTTCCACAAAGCCAGAGCAGGGAGAAATAGTGAGAAATAGTGAGAAATTAGGGAGAAAAGTGAGAAATTAGGGAGAAGTAGTGAGAAATAGTGAGAAATAGTGCGAACGAGACAGATTAGTGGAGTAGTGCAGACTACTTACACAGTGAGAGCGTAGAGACAGAGAACAGAAGCCAGTGAGCGACGCGAGTGCAGAATAGTGACCACTTCTCCTCGCTCCTCGCTCCTCGCCCCCACTTGCTACTCCCCACTCACTCACTCGTCTCACGTTCGTTCGAGAAGTCGCAGTAAATTACCGTGCAAAAGGAGACCGAGTAATGTGCGCGAAAAGAGACTACTGAGAAATTACCGAGAGCTAGCGAGAAGTCGCGACTAACGAGAAATTACCGAGAACTACCGAGAAACTACCGAGACTACCACTCATAAACCGTAACGTATACTAACAATAATACAAATAATACACTTCAAACTGGACGTCGGGACCACCACACCACCACGACACTATACATTACCACACCACCACGACACTATACATTACCACACCATTACACAATAAATTACCACACCACACTACCACACCATTACCTCAAATAAATTAAGGGGTTTTTAACCCCCTAATTTATTTGCCTCGTACCATCTTGCCAATCAAAAACGAGTTGAGCTGCTTCTCCTGCAAAAGCAACGACCGTAGCCGCGCGATCTCCCGCTGCTGCCTGGCGACCAACTCCTCACTGTCTTCGACTCTCAGCGCCATCTGGTACTCCTCCAATATATCATCATAATCAATCACGCTGTCTTCCTCGGTAAACCCAACCAATTTCACCGTCAATTGTGACTTCCGCTTGAAGATCTGGATGCTCGTGTCGATGGTGGTGAGGTCCATGCTATTCAGCACCTGGTTGAGGCTTGTGCTGTGGCTTGCGGCATCACTTTCAAATGAAATCGACTCGAACACTGCTTCGTCGATCACGCTGTTTTGTTCGCCTTGCGTGGTGGATGCGAATGAATCGGCCCGACTGGCCTTGACCGGAGTTACCGGCAGGCTACTCAGACTTATCGGAGTTAGGGGGATTCCACTGATCAGACTCGCCGGAGTTACGGGGATATTCAGAGTGACCAGACTCATGGGAGTTAGGGGAGACATCATACTGATTTGAGTCAACGGAGACATCATCGTAAGCTCAGCTAGTGAACTCATCAGACCCATCTCAGGTCGCAGACTCACCAAACCCTGTAGGGTAGCCACCAGACCCTGTAGGGTACCCACCAGACCCTGTAGCGCACCCACCAGACCCTGTAGTGGACTCACCAGACCCTGTAGCGCACCCACCAGACCCTGTAACAGACTCACCAGACGTATCCTCGCCAACGGACTCCCCTCCTTCTCCTTCCCTTCAACCTTCTTAAACAAACTCAAAAGCGAGTTGAACGACTTGGACCGACGCATCTTCTGGTCAATCCGACTCTCCCCATGCCTTTTACCCCAAAGAAAAATCGTCATTTGTAATCTCTTTGTTTCTGTAAAAGAGCAAACACACGCTATAAATACTCTTCAAATATTACCCAAGGTGCTTCACTGACTGAAATATGTGTGAATGAACAAAGAGGTTGCACCACAAAGAGGTGAAAAATAAATACGATGGGCGCGCGGGTACATAATCTATGTTTAATAATACAAAGCTTTCAAGTAAATGGTTTAAATTGAACCCCTGAACCGATCAATAATGGTTGGATTGAACCCCACTCCCTGATCTCCGTTGCAACTATACATTGCTACACCATTGGTTCCACTATCGAGTACCTCGCGGTTAAAGCGGTTGAATCTGCAGACAGGGGAGATCATAAGCGACAAGAGCAACCATGTTTACTTTTCAAACCTTTTAGTCAAAACGGTCCTAATTAGGCAATGCGAATCTGCATCATATAATGTGATAATCGCAAAGACCTGCAGATTTCTTAAAAAAGATATAAAAATGATACATAAAAATAAGTATAATTGGAGTACGAATCTGCATCATGTACGTTCTAAATAGGAAATTAAAATGTCACAAAAAATAAAGGTACATTTGATTTTTCCGATAAAAAAACAAAAAAGTGATTACATAAGCTCGTACGTAAACTACGACATTTCTCACAGTCGGCAAATCCATCGGTCCGAAAACCACCAAGGTTATTGCGAATTTTGATTTTATTTGAATCAATTATTTAAGTTAATACTTTATATACGTATTACTCAACATGAACAAAGCGAGCACAGACCAGAGAGTCCTTACGCACGGCTATGTGCATGGCCATATCCATAAGCACAAGGACCATACGCATATTCACGGGCATATTCATAATCATGATCATGATGAGGAAACAACTGAAGAGACAATGCCGGTTAATGCCCCCGAATCTTGTGAAATTCAAGATAATTGTACCGACATCTTTTGTGATGAATTGGAAGACTGTTTCTTCTTTTCATGTGATGATACGCAGAAACCAGAAAAATGTGCTGATTACTCCAATTGTTCCGATTGTAATATCGTTAGTGATCCATGTAAGCAACCGGTCGATACGAATCCTCTCACATTTCCCGAGTGTGAAGATTGTGAAGATGAGTGTGGAGATTGTGAAGATTGTGAAGATAATTGTGCATATACATATGACATCGAGCAATCGGTCGATCCATGTACCACATGTCCCCCCGCCGACCCATGTGCCACCGCGATATCTGCCGATGGGATCTGCTACGACCCAAGCTGTGTCGACACCCAAAGTAACGTCAAGATCTCGTACGACTGCTGTGGTCCCTCCACATCATTAACCCATCCACAATCCACAACATCTCCCGATTTCACACGACCTATTTTCGAGAATTTAATCAATAATATGCTGAAGAATTTGGCTCAAAATTTCAATGAAGATGACCAACCATTCAAAAAGAGGAAAACAGAAGATCAAACAAACTTTCATCAAGCTTGTTTCCACACCACAATTCCAAATGAAATCGAACAACTGTCTGAAAAGTTGATGTCGGACTTTGACTTTTTTATTCAGTTCAATAATTTCAATCAAATGTTACAGAACCAACAATTGACCAATCAGATCTTTAATCCGGATCAAAAACAACCAATACTTCCGTCACAGCCGATTTCTTGTCGATGGGATAATTGCTTTCAAAAAGTGACCGACGACACATTCATGAAGCACTTGATGACAAACCATATCACCCAGGAATATGACTTTGACCAGCCACTTTCAATCAACCCGAAACAAACATCGTACCAGTGTGAATGGACCGACTGTAATTACATGGATACCGACTTGAACTCTCTTATAAACCATTTAAATGTTCATAAAAACTCGAATTTATATCAAGACACATTCCCAATGTTGACTCCTCAATCAACAGATTCACCTATTTTAAGTGATTTCCAACAAACCCCCAATGTCTATGAAGAAGTCTCCCCCCAACCTCCAATCAACATCACATCTGTCAAGATAGTTCCGAAAAAGAAGCCGTCAGCAGATCCAAAAGACCCCAACTTCACTTGTAAATGGCATATTGGAATTGATTCAAATGGAAATTCGATCCCATGCAACAAAACACATGATTCGGAAGGAAGCTTACAAGACCATTTATGTACCGATCATATTGGATCGGGGAAATCAATCTACCATTGTGAATGGGTTGGATGTGAAAGACATCATGGCAAGCCTTTCAACCAAAGACAAAAATTGTTAAGGCATATTCATATTCATACCAATTATAAACCTTGTAAATGTGAGATTTGTGGATCGACATTTGCAGTTGAATCAATGTTGAAACAACATTTACGTACACACTCGGGGGAAAAGCCCTTTAGTTGTACTTTTTGCGGGAAGAAATTCGCAACAAGTAGTTCACTTTCAATTCACTATAGGGTTCATACGGGTGCAAAACCGTTGGTGTGTAAATGGCCGGGATGTGGGAAACGATTTAGCGAGAGTTCGAACTTGACAAAGCATATGAAGATTCATACAAAGAGTTTTCTGTGTGAGGTGTGTGGTGAGGAGTTTGATAAGAAGCCGAGTTATACAAAGCATATGAAGATGCACGGGCCGAAATTGGAGAGGTTGGAAAAGGGCGTGGCGATAGTGTAGTACACGGATACTAGTACATTGATACTAGTACACGCAGTGTACTAGGATCGTGTACTAGGATCGTACTGTCCGAGACTAGTAGTCAGTACTGTCCCTACGAGCTGATATTTTATGTCCCAGTACACTGCGTGTACTGGGATCGCTGTACTACGATATTCAGACGTCCCACGACTACGATCTGTACAGTAACACTACGATCTAGTCTCATTATTTAATAGTTTGTATAGTTCTCTAATCACAAACTCTATACACCAATTGTAGTCACTCGTCGGAACTGCACTATTGCACCCGAGAACCAGTTGAATGACTTCTCTAGTCCCACTCGCACAATGGCTCCTCACTCCTCACTGACTCCTCGCCGACTCCGTCACTGACCCTCCACTGACTCCTCACTGACTCCGTCACTACTCACTCGCTTCGCTCGTTCAAAGTGATGTTCGCTCCGAGTGACATTATACTGCGGTATGGATTTTCTCCTCTTTAAATTTTCAATAAATTTTCAAATTTTTTTTCACTATCAACACACTCAATCACCACCAATATGAAACCTTCTATAACTAGTTTAAAGTCTTTAAACATACCCTCCCACATCAAGCCATACCAGATCCCAGCCTTATCTGCGATCTCCTTCACAGAGTTACCGAACAACGGGTTTGGTGATAAAAATTACTTTATTGGTAAAACAAAACAAGATGGATGGCCTGTATATTTAAAGATTCAAAATACCAAAATTACTACTGAAATTAAGAAAATTCAAGGTGATGTTATGGAATTTAAGCAAGATTTGTTGAAGATGAATAAGAGTTTAGAGATTAAGGTTAATCCGACTATTGGATATGCTAAGATAAAGGGGAATGTTGTGGGGGAGATTAAGCAGTATTTTGATAGGTTTATGTGAACGACGAACGACGAACGAACGAACGAGCGAAGCGAGCGAGTGAGTGAGGAGTGAGTGAGGAGTGAATACGAACGAAGGAGTGCAACGAGTGAGTGAGGAGTCAGTAAAGAGAGCGAGGAGTCAGTAAGAGAGTGAGTGAAGAGTCGGTGAGTGATTGATAAATGGCACTGCTACTCTCTCGCGCACTCGTGACAGTGTTGCGCTGAGTCTGAGTAACACGACCTCTTGTATATAAACCCATACGACCACTCGATCTCCGCTCCACCAACCTCTATGTATATAAATATCATTTAACTTTATTAGTGTATCTGTAGATGGTACTTGAATTTCAGAGTCAGTAACGAACGTGCGAAGCGAGTGAGTGAGGAGTGGGTGAGGAGTGAGGAGTGGGTGAGGAGTTGTGCTGACTCGTATACTCACTTGTCGCTCCGTTCTCAGTGCTGCGCTATTAAATATCCACTTATGCGTTCTCTTCAGTCTCACTGTGCTAACTCTTTCATATAGAATGGAATTGTCCTCCTCCAATTGTCGTTTGTGCTCTACACTCGAATTGAAGCGGAGCGACAATTGGCTCCAATTCTCACTTGTACTATCTCTTGTATGTATAATTCGAATTGTCGCTCACTTGTGTTCTACACTCGAATTGTCGCTTCGCTTCAATTTTCACTCACTTGTGTTCTACACTCGAATTGTCGCTTCGTTCCAATTCTCACTTACTCGTCCGTGCTAACTTTTATTCACACCGAATTGTCGCTCCGCTCCAATTCGATCCAATTCTCACTTGTACTATCTTTTATACGTATAATTCGAATTGTCCGAGCGCTACAATTCTAATTGACTACTCGAATTTCCACTCGAATTGTCGCTTCGCTCCAATTCTCGATCCAATTCTCGATCCAATTCTCGATCCAATTCTCGATCCAATTCTCGATCCATTTCTTTCAAATCTCGATCTGCTCACTCGAATTGTCGCTTCGCTCCAATTCTCGTTCTGTTGTTTCCGACGACGGAGTACTTGAACTCTCCGAAGATCCAAACGCAACCTGTCTAATCTGCACAATCCATGGATCATTCAACAATTCCACCGCACTCGGTCTCTTCTTCGGATCATGTTCCAAACATCTTGTCAAAAACCTTCTACCAGATTCACTTAATTGATCAGCTGAAGGTAATTGAGGTTTATGACCAGCAGCAATATGATACATTATAGCCCATTCATTATCTAAATTTGCCCAAGGTCTTCTACCAGTTGCCATTTCTAATATACAACAACCCAATGACCAAATATCAACTACTCCACTTTTATCAGTATAAGAACCAGTTATAACTTCTGGTGACATATACATTGGAGTTCCAGTCATTGAATTTATATTTTGAGAAGAAGTTTGATTTAAAGTCATTCTTGTTCTACCACTTGTTGCAATTACTTTTGCAGCTCCAAAATCAACAAATTTTATAACTCCATTATGATCTAATAAAATATTTTCAGGTTTAATATCTCTATGAACAACTCCTGATTGATGTAAATAAGCTAAACCTTCCAACATTTGTAAAGTATAAACTTGAATTACCATTTCATCTTCAATTCTACCATGAGTTAATAAACCAGAAAGTGAACCTCCTTCACAAAATTCCATAAAAATATAAACTTTATCACGATGAACTTCAACTCCAAAATATTGAACGACATTTGGATGATTTAACATTTCTAATACTGTCATTTCATCTTTAATTGAAGGTACTAAATTCTTTATAGATTGACTATCATGAAATCGAATTTCTTTAACAGCCATTACACCTCCAGTATCTAAATTTACAGCTGCAAATACATGTCCAAATGTACCACCTCCAATGAATCTACCTTTTTGCCATCTAATTGAAACACTAGAAAATGAAGAAGCAAGTAATGTAACAAATTGATATTCCAGATCAGTTATATCTAATACTCGTCCAACTGATGATAATTGTTCTTGTAAATTATTCCTATAATCTTCAATTTCTTCAAGTTGTTTCATCAAATCTTCAGTATAAACATTTAATATATAATCATCATCTGCCGAATTTTCAATACGTTGTTGACGTTGTGCAGACCATTTTAATACTTTATTTCTCTCAATTTCACTTGATCTTGTACCCATTATATCAAAATGTGAGATTAATAATGACATACATCTTGCAACCTTTATTTTTAATTTTTTGAATTGATCATCACTTAATACAAGTACATTGAAACTTCTAGTCATATCCATTGCAAATTCCAATGCTAATACACACCATCTAAAAGTTTTTCGATCTGTTGGTGCACAATCATCACATATAAAACTAACCCAATCAATTGATAATTGAATCAATTTTCGTATAACACTTGCTTTCCGGAAAGATTCCAAACTTTTGATTGAATTTTTACCAAAATCTCGTGCATAACTATAATATGTATTAATTAATCCTTGATATCCTCCTCCTTCAATTGAAATCCCTTTACATTTGTCTTTTACAATCTTAACCGAATCTAATACAACCATAATCATCTTAAAGAAATTACGATTGATTTTAGTAAGTTCTTTATGAACTTTGGATAATGAACATCGTTGTTCAATTGGTTTCATTGAATTTATAACGGGTCCAACAATATTTAAAAATTTTTCTTTAACATGATGAATTCGATGATTTGGTAATTTTGTAATTAAAAGCATTTGACCCACTTTAACATCGGTTATTGGTACTTCATCCATATGAATTGTAATCATTTGACCTTCCCAAACAATAGGTTTAGGAGGACATATGGCAAGTATATAAGAATAATAACTTGAATCTGGATTAAGTAAAGGTTGAAAATCTTCTTCTTGTTCCTTCAGAAGAATTAATCTTAAAAATTCACTAAATTGGAAATTAGCTTCATTTGGATCTTGTCCAACATAACTACCATTAATTATTTTTAAAATTTCAATATCATTCCCCATTAATTCAGAACTTGCAAAAAAATAAGTACCTTGAGTTTCAACTGTACCAGTATAAACCAAAAAATGATTTGTAGATTTTAAAATTTCAAGTAAATTTTTTATACGATTACTTGAAATATCAAATAAAAGTGAATTTGTAAAATCTCTAAAAATTTCACTACTAAATCTTGATAATTTACGACGTAATTGTCCAAAATTTTCTGTTGTAGTTGAATACCATCTAATTAATTCAGATAATGAAGCTGTACCTTGAGGATTCCGAATTTGATTATTATAATAAGCTAATGATCTATGAATTAATTTCAGTGCAAGTAATGAAATTTCTTCTGCAACTACAACACTACCTCCTTCAATGAAATTCCCAACCCATTTAAGATAATTCCATGTACTTTCTAATTCATCAGGTTCTTTAAATGTTCGGAATGTATATAAAGATCTTGAACTATCCAATAATTTCTTATTAAGAAGGATTAAAAAATATTTTACACACCGTACAACTACCAAATCAAAATCTTGAATTTCTTGTTCAAATAAATCTCCAATTATCCAAGTTTTTGAATCATCAGTTTTACAATATTCTTGAATCCCCAGTTTAACTTCTAATGCGATTGTAATATATGATTTGAAATCATCAATCATTTGATCAATCATCATTAATGTTGGGTTTTGTAATTTCATGGCATAACTCAATCTAACATTAATAATTTCTTTAATTAATTTCATAGGAATAATACAAATATTAATCAAATCATGAATATAATCTGGTAATTTCATTGCTTCAAAAACATTCCCCAATTTAATATACGTTTCTTTTGATTTAATCATCCATGGTACAATTGGTATAAAAATTCTCTTTCTAAATATGGTTTGAACTCCTTTTTCTTTCATTAATCTTTCAGCTAATGATTTATTTTCTTCATTAAAAAATCGTTTCATATTATTTGGAGTCAGAGAATTTGAATTTGAAGGTGAAACTTCAATTATCAGACCTTTTGAAATATCTAATTCTTCATTCCCAATCCAAAGTTGTAAAGATTTACGTTCTCTTTTAATTGCATCAGTAATTGAAAGCCATGCATTTAATGCATCAACTTTCAGTTGAAATTCGATTTCTCGACAAATTGGTTTATCATTTTTCATATCTTCCATTGTTCTCCATAATGCACATGCATTTTCATATTTATCAGTAATTTTAACAACTTGAAATCGAGGGGAATTATTAATTGGATCATCATAAGTGATTTCGAATTTATTAATATCTTCTAATAATTGATCAACAAGTGTTCTACGATATGAAGTAATTCTTCTTTGATCTTCTTCAGATCTATTCAAAATTTTGGCAAGTATTCCATACCATAAATTTTCTTTATAAGTTGCATGTAAAAGAGATTCTTGAACATTTTCGGGATTTGAATGATCATTAATTCTTGTTTTTTCAGCTCTAATTACATCACCTGTAAGTACAGAAGTTAACATCGATTGCCATTCCAATCTTTCAATGACTGCAGGATCATCCGTATCATCTTTACTTAATTGAGTAATATTCTTATTGGGGATAATATTAATTTTACTATAATTTTGATTATTTGAATAATTCGAATTATTAAAATTATAATGATTATAATTCGAATTATTATCATCTTTAAATGATAATGTAAAATCAATTTGATATTTATCATCATCCATTTCTGCTAATAAATTCGAATTTCCATCTTCATCTTCTTCTTCATCATCATCATCATCAATACTAATTGAATCGGTTAAAGATTCATCAATAGTTCCTGAAATTCCTTTTGTATAATAATCATCAACTAATTGATTCTTTAATTTCTTAAGATATGCTTTTTCTTGTGCTAAATATTGAGAATTATTATGATTTTGTAAATTATGTGATAAAGTTTGAATTAAAGATCTCGATCTCGATCGATTCATATTGATTGGGATTGCATTCCCATTTGTAGGGGTGGGTTGATTGGCTGCATGTTGTTGTTGGGCTGCAACAACGGTGGATGCAGTGCCAGAAGATGGTCTTCGAATGGTGGAATTGGTATTGGTTGATGATTGATTTCTTAAAAGTGAAGGTCTCCTTGAATTTTGTGGATGATGTTGGTCGAGAGGTAATTGATTAAGGGGTTGTACTGGGGACGGTCTCCTTATGGGAGTTTCCGCTTGATCCACCGGTTCTTTTGATGAATTTGAATTCAAACCAGTCATTGATGTGGTGTTTAATTTAGTTTTGTTGCGAGTTTTAAGGGAGGAAAGAAATAGTAAAAAATAGTGGGAAATACTGAGAAGAGGACAATAGAGAGACAAGTAGTGCGAAAGTGGTGTGAAAGTAGTGCGAAAAAATAGAGAGACAAGTAAAACAATAAGAAAATGGTGCGGAAAAAATAGAGAGACAAGTAGAAATAGTGAAAAATATCACAACAACACATCACAACACAAACCCCCTAGTCATGATTGAAGTCCTTGCTAATGACAGACTCGGAAAGAAAATCAAAGTCAAATGTCTCGGTACAGACACCATCAATGATCTAAAACAAATCATCTCCCTTCAAATAGGGACTCCCCACGACAAATTAATCTTAAAAAAAGGCTACAAAGTCTACAAAGATCACATTTCATTAGATGATTATGAAATCCATAACGGTTTCAACTTTGAATTATACTATGGATAATCATAAAAAGTATTCAATATGCCTTTGTGGTTTACCAGCAAAAAAATCACTTTTAACCGTTTCATTCCCATTAACTCCTCGTCCTTGTACCGTATCCATATCATTTTCAGGAGATGCTTCAAATATATTGAAATGTTGTCCATTTAATAAATCATCTTTCAGTACAACTGAATGTAAAATCTCTAAAATACTCGCCTTATTACCACATCTATAACAATAATTTGGAGCTGACCAAACAGTTAAACATTTCCCCTGCCAATATGATGTATACCCTTCATTACAAAGTTGATGAGCTCTAATCATTTGATTCAAATTATTATAATGAAAAAACTTATTAACAACATCTAATCCAAATAAATATCCAGCACCTCTCGGAGATAATTTGAAATCCATTATTTCAATATCTGGATCAGACCATACTAAATCTGCCATTATTCCATCATGAGGGATTTCTTTGAACCGGTCTAATACTCGGATCTGGTCAAGTTGTTGACAACTCGGTGAAAGTCCTCCATGTACACATAAGATTGTATCATCTATGGTAGCTCCCAATGGTAAATAATCAAATAAATCAGTAATATACATCCAAACTTGGGCATGTCCATCATATTTATTTAAAATCTCTGAGTAAAATCCATAATTTGTTGTAATTGTTCGAGATTCATGATTACCTCGGATAAGTGATATCCGATTTGGATATCGTAATCGAAGTAATATAAGTAATGTAATTGTTTCAACTGAATAATAACCTCGATCTACAAAATCTCCTAAAAATAAGTAATTTGTATTGGGAGGATCTCCTCCAATCTTAAATATCTCAAGTAAATCATGATATTGTCCATGAATATCTCCCACAACCAGTATTGGACTTTGTAGTGGGATGATGTTTGGTACAGATAACATTTGTGTTTTCAACGTGTGACATATCTGTTCGATCGTTTCTGCAGGAAGTAGCCTTGGAGGCTTGTGGTTTAGAAGCTGGTCAAGGCAATAGTCGAGGTCTGCCGTGGGCACACTGAATGGAATCGTCATACTTGTGTGTTATCTTGTTTTTTTTTCGCGATATCTAAAAGTGTACGAAGTGTACGAAGTGGTCTACGAAGTAGACCACTGAGTGTGTGTATGGTATACACGTGGTCCACAGTCACTGAGAGTGTGTATAGTATACAAGTGGTCCATAGTCACTGAGAGTGTGTATAGAGTATACATCTGCAGCCACTGAGAGTGTGTAGAGTATACAAGTCTACCAGTAGGCCATTGAGTGCGTGTATAGAGTGTATAAGTGGTCCACGGCCATTGAGTCCGTCCATAGAGTATACAAGTGGTCTACCGCCACTGAGCGCCTGTATTCTTGCAACTACACAATTCTTACTTGTCTGTATCTAATACTATAACTCTATACACACACCTCATTTATTGCAGCTTCTAAAATTTCAACACCTTCTAAAATTGTCTCATTAGGAATCGTTAATGCCGGCACTATTCTAACAACGTTATCTCCGGCAGTAATCACCAATAACCCATACTCTCTACACTTATCAACTATGGCCCCAACAGAAACTCCTTCTTTAAACTTAACTCCGACGAGTAACCCTTTACCTCTAATAGTTTCAATATGATTAGGATACTTGCCCGAGATAAGCTCCAATTTCAGTAAGAGATATTCGGATCTTTGTTTGACTTGATTTAAGAAACTTGCTTCACCAATCGTATCGATAATATACGAACCAATCTTGCTACCCAATGGGTTACCACCATATGTGGTTCCATGATCCCCCACGTCCAATTTGGACTCGACACGTTCATTAATGATTGTGGCTCCGATTGGGAACCCATTTCCCAAGGCCTTTGCAGAAGTGAAAATGTCGGGATGTGCTTCTTTTGGTAACTCACAATGTGCCCATAATTCACCAGTACGTCCCACACCACATTGTATCTCATCATAAATAAGTAAAATATCATTTTTATCACAAATTTTTCTCAACTGAACCAAAAATTCACCAGAAATTGGAATCACACCTCCTTCACCTTGAATGGGTTCAATGATGATGGCACATGTTTTTTCTTTGCTAACAATAGCTTCGACACTTTTCAAGTCGCCTGTAATCGCATGCTGAACACCCGGAATTAATGGTGCAAATGGCTTTTGATATTTCAAATTCGCAGTCACAGATAATGCACCCATACTTCTACCATGAAATGAATTGTTGAAGCTGATGATCTCATGTTTGGCATCACCACCCACTTGTTTCCCGTATTTACGAGCAAATTTAAGTGCAGCCTCATTTGCTTCGGTACCTGAATTACACAAAAACACTCTCAGAGCATCTTGCATACCACCAAAACCTTTAGTTTTTGTAACCAACTTATTTGCCAACTCACTGGCGGGCTCATTATAATACAAGTTTGAACAATGCATCAATGTGGCCAGTTGTTCACTGATGATTTTAGTGATTTGAGGATTTGAATGGCCCAAACTCGTCACGGCAATACCTGCAGTGAAATCAACATACTTACGACCCTCCATATCCCATAAATATGACCCTTCACCTTTAGTGATCACCAAATTGGGTCTTGCATAGGTGGTCACTGTAAAGGGTTTACTCACAGTATTGATGAATTTCCCAGTAGCAGAAGAATCGGCTGCATCAACCACTCTTTTCAAATTCCAGAGCTTAGAGCTCGTACTAAACGTTCTATAAAACATGATAAAGAAACTCGTATAAATTTTTAAAAAGTGAAAAAAGATTTAACATCGCGGTTGAGTCATTTTTTTGAGATTACCTAATTAGGAATGAAAAAGCTTCGGCGACACTAACTACTGCGGTCTGGATGTTTGTTTTTCAAAATCGATTTACGTCAATTGTTATCTCAATCTTGTTCTTTTGACTCATGTCTACAGCTTCAATCTCTCGCTTGACAATACGATTGATCTCAAACATAAGCCTCGACTCTTCGTCGTTCAGCGCGCCTCTCATCTTCAACTTGATCCCCACAATGTACAACTCATAATTGAACTTTGTGATGAAGAATTTCTCAATTAAATAGCTTTGTTTAAAGAAATCGAGGTTTAAAATTTGATCGACGATTTTACTTTTGATCACGTTATAGTCATAGTCTGATTGTGGGTATGAACATAACAAGATCCCTCCCAAAGATTTTGCTAATTGCCAACCGATTTGACAAAGTACAAGTGCAACTATAAGAGAAATCAACTCGTTGATATCAACCTCGGTATCATAAAATGGAAGGATTGGCGACATCATTAAGTAAGCTGAATATGCCAAAGTCAACATATGAGTTGGGTTTCTACTCACAATGTAAAAATACTGTTTTAATTTCACGGTTGAATCTGATGAAGTATGTAGTAATCCAGGCACTTCTTCAGTTGCAGAGATCATTTCAGTGATTCGGTCATACGCAAGTATAAACTTCGAACTCACAAGAGTGGTCACAATAGTTCCAATCAAAACCAATTCATAAATAAACAAATTTGTACTCGAACCATTCCCATGGATATGATGAGATGTTTCATGATGTTGATCCGAAACAACAACCATTTGAATGATGAATTCTTCGATGAAATGACTCACCAAATCAAAGCCAACCATCACAAGTGATGCTCCAAGTGCAAACCCTACAAGAACTTCCAATCTCCCCATACCAAAAGGGTAAGCAATCAGTGAATTATTCCAAACTTCAAAGTTGGACATTACATCTACAAAAACAATCACAAAAGATCCGATTGAATCATAAAATATCAAATGTGCCAAAGTACTAAATGTTGCAATTTGATAATGAAATCCAATCAAAAATACAATTAATGATAAAATCATATGAAAAGTTGACCAAAAAAGTCTTAATTTTTGATCTTTTTTGATTGAAGATATTGATTCTTTAAATGTTGGGATTGGATACAGATCTGGAATCGCCAATTGTTGAGTTGTTAAAGTAACTGCTGGTGGAGGTTCTTGAAATAAATTCATTGAAACAGATGAATGCTTATACTTGTGACCTTTTCTATGAGCTGGTTTCAACAGTAAACTCGAATTGTTTTGATTCATCATCATTTCTTGAGGTTGAAAATTGAATGGCAGGTATGATTTTGTTGGAGATGAAGATCGACGGATTGGAGATTTGGATCTATAATGTCTATTACTACGAGATGGAGATGTTGACCTTGATGGTGTGGATGGTTTTGTTGGTGGAGGATTGTTTTCTTGTGGTATATAATTCTTTGAAGAGGGCATGAAATGTATTGAATTCCGATTCTTGGATGTATTCACAGGACTACCTTCTTCTGTAATCGAAGTATCCATCGAGAAAATCGCAGACATTGGTCTTGGACGTGAAGATGAGTTTGCTCTGACGTGTGCAGCAGCACTAGGTTGAATTAAAGGTGAATTATTAATCGAATTAACCGAATATCTTCTTCCTTCGGCCATTGGACTCACTCCAACATTGTTGAAAGTTGGGGTCATGGGGGATCCAATCTGGTCAACAGAATCACTAGAGAAGTTTGCGCTTGCTAAATGTCGTAAATCTGTAGGTTTTTGCATGATAAATTCAGTTGGATTGGGACTTAAAATCGTGTTATCAGTTCTTGAAATAGTATTGGGAAATGGCGACTCTTTAAGATAAGAATTGAAATTTCGATTGTTTATTGACCCATTCTCAAATTGCTCTTCGGGACTTTGTGTATCCTTCAAATGCATCTTGGACATGTTCTGTTGTTTACGAGAATGCTCGTTAACCACTATCAATTGTTAACAACAAACAATTAAAAACAATTATGAAATGCGCATGTTGATGTCATTTATTATGTAAGCGAACGAGCGAGCGAACCGAGCTCGCTCTCGCTAGTCGCTACACTAGTCAGTGGTGTCACTTGTCGCTACACTAGTCAGTACTGTCACTAGTCTGTTCTCGAACCGTCACTATTCAGTCGTCGAGCCAGTAGTCTAGCCAGTACTTTCAGTCCTCACTCCTCGAGTACTCACGCGACGGTACTGTGACTATTCAGTACTCTCATTCCTGTTTCAGTACTCTCCCGCGCACCCAATCACTCACTCACCTGCGCACTAACTCACCTGCGCACTCACTCACTGACTCACTCTCAGTACTCAGTAGGTTCTCGCATCACACTTCGCACCTCACTTACTTTATCGCTCGTTGTTTTCGTGTGGATTGTCTGCTCACACAACTCGCTATCGCTCGTTGTGTTCGTACGTTACACTTATTCTCTCCTTCTTCACTCTCATGCACTCACGGCTCACACACTACACATACACTAATCACTACGCACTTACTCTCTACGCACTTATTCATTCGTTACACTCGTTCGTTCGTATTTAGTACTCACTCTATCTACTTACTCACCCAATATCTATTTACTCACTGTTCATATATTTACTACTCATTCGGTATCCACTCACTTACTCGTTACACTCGTTCGTTCGTCTATTTACTCCTCACTCACTCACTCACTCGCTTCGTTCGTTTGTTCGTTCGTCGTTCGTGTTACGACGGATTCTCCTTCGTAGTATACGCATCAAACAAATGCAAATTAACACACCCATCATTAACACCACTCCCCACATCCTCAAGAATCTCAAAACTCCTCATTTTAAACTCTTTAACCACATTCGAAGGACTATTCAAAATTCCAAATGCATTATTCAATACACTTTCAGATTTTGTATTAACCAATTTTAAATTACTTTCATTAATACTATGATAATCACCTCCATGATTCAATTCATCTTCATCCAACATAATACAACAATCAACAAGAGATTCATCCAATTCAAAAGGATTTTCTTGTTCTAATTCTGGTAAATTAAATACATTTGAATGTGAACCAATAGGAAATTGAACAATCTCATCTTGTTCAACTTCAGATGGACTTGCCTTTGATATGACAAATCCAGGAGATCCATATGGTTCATTACTACTCATCTCATCTGTTATTGATCCTTTGAATAACAATAACAAATCATACAACAAAATCCTTAATTTTTCATTCTCATTAATCAAATACTTTGAATTGAGTAGATTTACTAAATTAGTTATAAATGATAATTCAGAATCCACCAATAAAATCTTTCGAATTAATGTTGATTTATGAATTATAAGGATTCTTAAAAAGATCGAGATAATACATCCCAAATCTTTATTACCCGATTTGTTAGCAATTTCAAAGAGGTTGATTGAAAATTTGACCAAATTATTGAAAAAAATCGTGCTTGATTCAACAGAATTTGCAGCCAGGAACTTCTTAAAATAATCGTTCAACACAGGTAGTAAATTAGTGTCTTCATCATTGATTAAGGTGAATTCTCGTGAAAGTTTGGTCAAGTAGATTTCTTCTAAAATATCCAATATAACCACACGATATTCCCAATTTAACAAATTAAATAACTCCCCAAAATACGAATTGAACTCATTTTCAAATTCAAACTCTAAATTATTTAGAAAAGTGTTTACAATTTGGTTCAATTTGTCTTTTAAATTCGACTCTGTTTTTAGATCTCGATGTAGAATCACTCGGAGTAGAACCAGGTAGATTGGTAAGTTGAACTCATTGATATCCATCTTATTGAAATCATTTGTGGTTGATATCTCCTTGTTTAATAAGAGATTGAGTAGGAGAATACTGTCGTTAGTACTGATTTTGTCAATCACTTGATCGATGAATAGTTTTGGGTTTTCAATAACCAATTGGTTCATGTATTTTAATGTGTGTTGACGATACTGCATGAAGGGGATCGAGTCAAAGATTGAGGACGTCTCTCTTGTGCTGTTCAAGAGTAAGGTCGAATACTCGTTGTTGTGCTCGATGGTGTACTCGTGTCGCAAGATGTCTAGTAGGAGTTGTTCAGGAGGAGACAACTGGTCGTGGTCATCACCGAGGATGATGTCGTATACTTCACGAGGAACCATTTGTAACAACTCATGTACACTCACAAGCTCGATCAACAAGACCCGTTTTAAGAATCGAATCGAATCATTCTTCGCAATGAACCTCGTCAATTCAGAAGAAAACTCTTCACCCATCAGTCTCTTTGAATTAACAAGTAATTTGATTATTAAACCCTCTTTTTCTCCGTTTTCTTCTGTAAACAATCCCTCTTTTTCTCCCTGTATATCTGCAAACATTTGCAATTGTGAACCAACCGAGTCAACTTCAAGACTTTTAAGAATATCGTTCAATTCTGACTTATCAATCTGACTCGCCCGTGATACAATCTCCAAATCTTGTCTAAAATTATTGTCGACCAATGACTCAGAGTCATCTGTCAGCTCAATCTCCATAAACTTCCAAACCTTTGCAAAGTTGAAACAATCATATTCTCGCAGCCGCAAATCTTTATAATTCATAACTATCAACTTGAACAATTCATAGCCTGTTTGAAGTTCATTACTCGCTAAGAATTTGATCAATTTATAGTGCTTAATCATCAATCTTGAAATCAAATATAAAGAGTCCATATAAAAGATGATCATCCCACTTTCATTCTTCAAAATGAATTTGATTAATACTTTGAAAAATACAGTCAAATTATCACATACAGAATAAAATTGATAAAGTTGAGAGATTTTCAATGGAGTGATATGAACCAATTTGGGGCTTTCACTGATTGTATCTTTCAATTCATTGGTGATCCAATTGACTAGTAAGAACTTTAAACCAACATTGACTCCTTTTATATATGAAACATCGAAATCCAGTTCAGTGGTTGTCATACAAAGGTCAATCAATTTTTGAAGAAGTAATTTGCCATTTTCGAATTTCTCTTTGAAATTGAATCCGTTGGGTGTCCATCTGTTTAAAATACTATCGCATTGTTTATTGTTTAAGACGGGGAGGTTCTTGAAGATGTCCAAATGGATTTCTATCAGTTGTGTAGCTTCGGACAGTTCATGAGAGTGTTGATTGTGGGAGGAGTCATCTGGTTCATTCGGAGAGTTTTCTGAGGGTCCCGACGGTCCCGAGTGCCCCGACACCCCTATAAAATGTCCAGACTGTCCATGCGGCTGATAAAAAATCCCCGATGCAATCAACTTCCTCAAATAAGTCGAAATCGTTATAATCTTCAACTGATACAACTCATTAATAACAACATACAAATTATACTTTTCAATATTCACAAGACTCGTATCAGCAACATTATAAATGATCTCCAAGATTTCATTTTCAAATTGATTTTTAAGAAACGGTTCAAGTTGAATAACATTTTGCTTAATAAAATTACAAATAATCAAAATTTCTTCATTTGAATCGCAATGATTTCTAAATTTGGTAATACACCAATAAATTATAACTCGTAAATTGATAGTCCAAGATGTGGTTGAATAATGTTTGGAAGGTTTGATTAGATTGGCCAATTCTTTATTCAAGTTCATCTTATCCAACTGTTGGATGATCCAGAGTAGATCATTGGTGTTGCGGATGTATTCGGTAGGTTTCATGTTCATCATCAAGCTTTCATTCCTGTACTTGATGAGTTCGTATTGTTTGACGAGTGTGTCTCTGTCGTCTGTCCCATTTGTCGGCGTCTCATCTGTCTCATCTCTCTGCTCTTCTGTCCCTCTCTGATCTGTCTGCTCTGTCTGATCTACGCCGTCTCTCCCTCTCATATCATCTGTCTCGATCAAGATCTCGTACAACGACTTCTTCGTCAAGACCCAGCAATTCGGAATGATAAACAGATTCGAATTGTGCTTGAACAAATAAACAATTTGATCAGAAATCAACTTCAAAATCTCACTCTTCAACCCCATAGGAATCGACAGTGAATGTTTTGGAACTTTCAGTATACACATATAATTAAGTAACAATTTTTCACTCAATTCCTTACAAAAATAGTCCAATTGAATGATATCTTTCCAAAAGATCTTGATCAAGGTGAACGATACCAACTTCAGACCAAAGTTGATCTCGGATTCCAATTCTCCCGTATCATTGATTGGTAATTTCAAACTCTTTAAAACAAGAGAAAGAAAGAATCGCTTATCTAATAAACATTCAATATATAAGGTCTGAATATACGTCATCAAGTAAATAAGTTTACTCATATAAGCCTGCTTTCTTTCTTTAGTATTGATACTCGAGATTTCTTTCGAATACTTGTAAATATAATCATTCACTTGTTGAGTCCATTCTTGTAACCAATGGATTTCGAACTTCTCCGGTAACTCCGATCGTGATTGATGTTTTCTACGAAGTGAAATCAATTCTCCATAAAGAACACTCTTTGTAAACCATAAGGCTCTATTGATTGGGATTGATTTGTTCGTTATCGATTCGATCAAAACCTTATTTCGTAATCCATGAGGGATTTTCTCACTGATTTTCAGTAATGGAATCGATGGGTTGGATAAATCTTTTAACCATGATTCTTTCTTCAGTGCTGTTAAAGTTACTCGTGGTGGTAATTTAAAATTATTTGATTGAAATTTGATTTTATTAATGATTTCATTCCTTGTTTTATATCCATTAGCCAAATGTTGTAGTAATTCTTTTAATACATTATTACAATTATCAGTAGATGAAAATATAGTGGCTTGAACTAAATTCCGTGCCGAATAATATTCATTCGATACAACGGGTGTTTCAAAGTATCCTTTGTTAAGAAAGGCGGCATTGGTTAGCCGTTGTTGTTCTGATTTACGTTGATTTTCAGGTAAATTATTGACGTCTCTCCATGGTTGGAAATCTGGGTATGTATTTTCGACATCAATCTCGATTTCATCATTCAATGGGTATAGAGGGAGTTCGGGTTTGGTCATTTCGAATTTCATCGCCATCAACTCATCTTTGGTCGAGTTGGTATATGATGACCGGTTGTGCGATGATAATAGGCTGTTTCTGTTTCGTGATTTAGACATGTGGTGGTTGGCCTTAGATTTTACGCAGTAAAAGTATTTAAGTGAAATACTACAGTGCGAAGTGATCTACGAAGTAGATCACTGAGTGACTTACTACTAATTACTACTAATTACTAGTAATTACTAGTAATTACTACTACTTACTACTACTTACTACTACTGTATACTACTGCAGTATAGATCACTGAGGAAAATGTATACTATATAGTACTACTACCGCATACTATATAGCACTTTTCACTATTGTACTCCTGTACAGTGTACTACCACATAATACGATAGTAACGTAGGAAGAGAGTACTTATGTCCTACCCCATGTAGTGCTACCGTATACTAGTCCAGTATACTACAGTACGAGTAGATCACTGAGGAGTACAGTATACTAGTGTATGTATAGAGCCCTACTGCTTTATGTACAGACAACCACTGCTTTATGTACAGATTACTACTACCGTATTCTACTCTATAGTTCTAGTATATACTACTGTACTACTGCCTATTGTACTGCGTACTACTGCCTATTGTACTGCGTACTACTGTGTGTATGAGGCCCTAATAGTGTACTGCCCACTATTGGACTGCCTACTATTTGACCGTGAACTGTATACTAAGCTAACTTCAGATCTCAGCACGAACTGTTGAGGCCACCTCCAGATCACATACAATAACCAATCTTGTCACTTCGTTGACAAGATCGCTTTTACTTACAAACATTTATTAATAAAAACTCTACCAATCGTCTTCATCTTCTTCTTCATCACTATCATCTCTAGTTGCACCTTGTCTTTTCTTTAAAGCATCAGCCAAAGATCCAGCCAAAGTTGTTTCTTCGGCCTTTTTAGCCCTTAAGGCATCGGCAAGACCATTACCTAAAGACCCATTTACAGGTGCTGCTGCTGCTGCTACTCCATTGTTACCATATAAGGCATATGAAGCTGCTGCAGCAGCTGGATTAGGAGTTGGAGGAGATGGTGGGGGAGGTGCCTTACCCAAAGATACAGGTGGTTCACATTCTTGTAAATAATCAATAGGCGACCAACCTTCCTTGAGTTCATCCAAGGTCTTTACCAACCCCCATTTACCATTGATACTACTAACATAGTACACTTGATCCTTTTGAAGAGGAATTGAACCAGCAACAGATCCATCATAATCATACATCGCTTTATAGGTTGGGAATTTGGGTTTGGGGGCTGACAATGCAGGAGGTGGTGGAGGTGCTGTTTTCTTTGCGGGTGGAGCTGGTGCCGTTTTCTTCGTTGGCCTGACGGGTTTAGTAGGATTCACAGGAGTGTAATTGACAGGAGTAGAATTGACAGGAGTGGAATTTGCAGTAACAAAAGTCTCAACAGCAGAATTCTGATACACTGGGGCAGGTGGAGGTACTTTACGTTCATTCTTCACCGGCACATACGATGCAACACTTCTTGAAACACCGTTTCTATACTTGCTATAATCAACAGTACTTGACTTCCCTCTTGGTCTCTTTGGATTCTTACTATTTGGCAGCAACCCCTGTTCAACAGTAACCGTGGCAGACTTGTACCGATCACTATACTTTGGCACATCAATACCAGATCCATGTTGGAACTTGATTGTTTGAAACTTTCCAGGTTTCTTTTGATATTGAACAGTATCACCAATCTTTATGGTTAATCCAGGAACAACTTTCTTTAATTGAGTTATAAATTCAGTTTTAAAATCCATATTAATGAAAATATCAGGTAATTGTGGAGTTGGTTTATGTAAAGAAACTGCAACCCAATTATCTTGAAATTTTGATAATCCAACATAATTAATTGAACTTAATAGAATTATAAATTCAATTTGTGCTTGTAATCTATTATCAACCATAAATGCTCCAATTACATATAAATTCTTTTTAGTGATGATATAAATTCTTGATAATCTTTTGGAAGATCTACCAAATTTCGACAGTAATAATTCACCTTTTGAAGAAAATAAAATTGTGTCAGTAATTGAAGTTTGATTTACAATGAATTTCCCATAACCAGAAGATTGATTACATCCAAGATAATCTCCCATAAAAGATCTTGAACCAAGAATCGACATTCTACGACGTTCTTTTCTACTTCCAAGTAATCCAGTTCCTTGATCTCTTAATTGTTCAAATTGATTACCATGATTTTTCATTCTCCAAGCTCTTTGAATCACTTTGGCTGCATCATCTTTTCTCTTAATATATCTTCTCCAAGCTCTTTGAATCCTTGCAGCCATATTATGCCAATATTTATCTCTCATATCTTCCAATCCAAATAAAGTTTCTGGAGTCTTAATAAACACTTTTGTAGTACCAAGTTGATATTCAGTAGTTGGAATATGACATGATTTTAAAATTTCTTTAACTGCAGTCAAATCATCACCATTCCAAATATAATCCCCAGCATATCCAGTCTTGGGAGAAAGTAAATAAAATCTTTGAACAAACTTATCAAAAGTTGTACGATACGCAAATCCTGCTCTTCTAATCCGAACATTCTCTTTTAAACCCAAATATTTGACTTGATGTAATACTTGATTGTTCTCATATTCCTTTGGTTTTTTAGTTTGATTTGGTTTAATGGTTCTAATATATGAAGGTTGACATTTTGATAAAGTATCAACGAGTAAATTTGCAGATTTTTTAATTTTATCAGAAGCAGTTTCAACCTTCTTTTTATCAACTTCAATAGTTGGTGGGAAAAGTGATTGACTTAAAAATTGATTTGAAGATGTCAGAAGTAATTCTAACAAGTCTCGTAACATTGCATCTTTATTTTTATCAGTCATACCTTCAATATCATAAGTTACATCTCCTGCATAATGTTTAATGATAAATTTACCCTTACGATCTTCAAAATATCGATTATTTGTACCAACCATATTCAATCTTTGAGCAAAAACTTGATCTGCAGCTTCAGAATCAGCATGAGCAGTTTTAATCGAATCATTTAAAGCTGCAAATAATCCAGGTTGTGGTCTAATACTTTCAATCAAATCACAAACAACTTTATTATTGAAATAATCAATTGGAGTCCATTTAATTTGTTCTTGAACATATTCATCTTGTTCAGCTTTTAAAGTTAATTGAATAAAAATTTGTTGTAATTTTTCATTAACATAATTAATACAAATTTGTTCAAAAGAATTATGTTCAAAAATTTCAAATCCATAAATATCTAAAATTCCAATTGATTTTGTTGAAACTTGATTTTGAGGTTTAAGTGATATGTTAATTCTATTAACAATCCATTCAAATAAATTAGTATAAATCCCCTTAGCTAAGGCATCACGAACAGAAGTTGCTTGAACAATATTAAGTGGAACATGATAAGTAGAACCTCTTTTCATACCATGAGAAGTTTCAATGATTCTTTCAATCAAACTTTTAATCAAAATTTCAGGATTAACATCTAATAAATACGCTACAAATTGTGTAACACTTTCATCTCTAATTTGTGCATTACCATTTTCATTTTCAATAAATGAAATATTTCCAATCCAAAGAATCAGTGCTAACATCTTAAAAATTGAATCTTGTTCACTTTGATTTAATCCAATTATATCCATTGCTTTTAAAGTATCTTTAAAATCAACTTCATCATTAATTCCTTCAACATTAATACATTTTGCAGATGATGTATAAATATAACTTTCAGGTCCTTGAATTCCATATAATTGTTTATATTGAGGTGGACAATGTTTAGTAAATTGATAAAATATATGAAAATTACGTTCATTTAAAATTTGACCAACAACTCTTTGTTTTTCTAATAAATAATTGGTTATATGAGCTGAAATTGGTTGATTTGTTGATTCACTAAATTGAATTTCAAGATATTTCCCATGTCTTGAAGAATTATTGTTTCTTAAAGTCTTTGCACATCCAAATGATTCTAATAAGGGGTTTGTTGCTAAAACCATATCTTTAATTTTGGCAATTTCATTGTTACCAGAATCAACAGATACATTGGCAATATATTGCATGATTTGTTTTGCAGCCTCTGTTTTACCAGCCCCAGATTCTCCAGAAATAATAACACATTGATTATCTCCATATGATTTCAAATTATAATACATGGCTTCAGCAATGGCAAATACATGTGGTGGAACTTCTAATCTATTCCGTCCTTTATACTTGACCAATGTATCATGGGTATAAATCCCCAAATCTTCAAATGGATTAACCGAGATCAACACGTGCCCGATGTATGTATAGATTGTACCATTCATAAATCGTTTATATAAATTTTCATTGATTGCTTCGTCGGTTATTTTGGACAATAATGTTAAATCCGAAACTCCAACTTCTTTCTTTTTATGAAGATCAAATTCGGCTTTTTTAATCCCGGAAGATTTGGTCGGTGCTACTTGTTTCTCTTTATTACGTCTTCTAACAATAGCCATTTTGTTGTATTCTATCTAGTGTATCTATCTATTTAGTTGTTGAAGTTTGTCATTCAAAATCTTTTTTTAACTTGGAAAAAAAGTAGATCTTATGTAAGGGGTGACTAATGGGATTTTCTTATGTAATTGTTATGTAAGCAGGAAAGAAGTTGCGAAATCAAGAAATCATGAAGTCACAGTCACTCAAGAACTCACTCACTAAGTCAATAAGTCACCAAGTCACCAAGTAACTCACTAGCTCACTTATGAACGCGAGAGAGTTCGTTCGCCATTCGTTCGCCGAATCAATGAGTCCATAATCGAATCATTTTATCCTTACCACCACTTGCAACTCTCTTACCATCCATACTCCAATCAACAGCATACACCTCATCTGAATGTCCAGGAAGGTCGACCTTTAATTTTCTAGTTCTAATATCCCAAACCTTTAAAGTGGTATCTTTTGAACAACTCACCAACAACCTGTTGTCGGCCGACCAAGCAGTTTGATAAACTGGTGCAACATGACCTCTTAAAGTTCCTAAAAATGTCCCTTTAAGTCCATCCCATACTTTAATCGAATTATCAAATGATGATGAAACAACATAACGACCATCTGGTGAAAAACTAACATGATTAACCAATTTTTGATGTCCAGTCATTCTACAAACTGGTTTTGAAGATTTCAATGGTTCCCATAAAAACATTGTAAAATCATCACTAGCTGTAATTAATCTTTCACTAATATTTCCATTTAATTTAGCAACTTTTTCATAAGATTCTAAAGCTTTAATTCTTAATTCATCAATACTTAAATTCTTAATATCTGATTTTGTCAGTGTATGAGTAAATCCTCCTTTACGTAATACATAATCAGTTGAAATTGCAAGATGATTAACCCAATGTGCATGACTCTTTAAAGTTTGAATACATTTCCCACCAGCTGTAATATCCCATGCTTTAATTGTTTTATCATGAGATGCACTATAAACCAAATTCAGTCCAGACCATTTAACACATGATACAGAGTTTGTATGACCACTCATTGAAAATAAACATACTCTTCTTGTTGTATCCCATACTCGAATAGTACCATCTTTAGATCCAGAAACTAATCTTGGAGTATCACCAGATTTAGTCAAATGTAAAGGTTCCCAAGATAATGAAGAAACCCATTTACCATGTCCAATCAATGCAGATCCAATTGGTTTACCCAGTTCAGCTTCCCATAATCTGATTGTATTATCCATCGAACCTGTTGCTATCATTGTACCACATGGTGAATAAGAAACGCATAAAACCCAATTTGTATGACCTGATAAAGTTTTTAAAGGAGTTTGTGTATTACAATCCCATATTCTTGCAGTTGAATCCCCAGCTCCTGAACACATTCTACCAGAATCATTGGGTGCAAATTGACAACATAAAATTGTAGATCCATGACCTGAAATCGCAGCATTTGATCTTGTGATTGGTTTAACTTTAAAAACTGCACGAGGTGTATATACTAAAGTTAAGAAATCTTCTGTAGTTTTAATACCTGGTTTTAAAACTGATTGATATAAATTCTCTTTAATATCAACAAGTTTGGAAGCTTCTTCTTTTTGTTCATCTAATAAGGCAAATGTATACGGTACTGGATCATCTTTTTCATCATGTAATTGATTTAATAATTCTTCAAGTTGTTTTTCACTGATTCCACCTGGAACTCTGATCGAACCTCCAATTTGTTCTCCAGTATCTGAAGCTTGGAATTTTATCAAGACATTTGGTAAGTCGGAAGGAATAAGGTCTACTTCACGGACCTGTTGTGCTTCTCTCTTGGCTTTCTTTGATGGTGGTGGAATAACAGTAGCCATTTTGTGTGAAGAGAAGAATGAAAATATTTAATGTTTTACTTTTTTCTGAGATGAGATGGGGTTTTTCGCAACCGCAGAAAAACACAACGAACGCAACGAGCGATAGCGAGTTATGTGAGTGATTAGGCAAACACTGCGCGCGATACAGAGTTGTGACACCAGGGATTACGAAAACACAACGAGCGGCAGCGAGTTGTGTGGCAAGAGCAGAAACATACACCCGTACGATGGCTAATGGTATGAGGCTAGCATAGACGGGTTGTACTGCGATAAAAAGTGAGATGAGCTCGCGAGAAATTAGCGAGAAAACGAGAAACTACCGAGAAAAAACCAGAAATAGAGAAAATAGCGAGTTTTACTGAATATTTGATTGTATATGTAATAGGGACTACTCGCATATTCACCTAGTAACTAATGGTCTATATAAACACTTCGCCACTGAAATTCCGACTTGGTTTTAAGTCAGCTACTTTCGGTTTGTTGAGTTTATTGATTGGTGGTGGGGCTTTCTTTTTGTAGTCAGTAATTACGGTGTCCTTGGAAGAGTCCTTCACCATGGTTTTAGGAAGTCTTCTCTTTGGACCTTTAGATCTACCTTTATTAGGGTGCGTGAGCTTGTCTTTACTGATGGTATCCTTTTTCTTTGTGACTTGATCACTGGTTCTTTGAGCAGTGGTTTTAGGTATTCCTTCAGGTGCGCTTTTAGGTGTGCTTAATTCAGGAGCAGTGCTTGCTCTTAAAATAGATGATAATTGGTCTTGGAAAGATGATTTTACCGGTTCTTCAGGCTTTGCTAACTTTGCAGGACTGACTTCTTCAGGCTTTGATAACTTTACAGGTTTGACCGGCTTCAACTTCTTCAACGTTAATAACCCTTCTGCAACCAGATCCTTTGTCTCCAACTGCTTGTAGTTGATGTTCTTTGTCCCTAGCTTCTTCATCTGTGAACGTAAGGCCTCGGCATCAGAATCCTCATACTTACTCAAAGAAGGACGCTCAAGTGGTGCTTTTTTTGGTGATAATCTTGATAAGGTACTATTCAACAATTCTTCTTCCTTTTTGGTGTATTTTTCAATAGATGGTTTGGCGACGGAAGCTCCAGAAGTGGCCAGCAACCTTGACATCGTTGATTTGAGCAATTCATTCTCTTCTTTGGTGTATACTTGAATCGAAGATTTCCCAGGTTTTGGAGGCGGTGTTTTACTCGACAATTTCGACATTGTTGATTTAAGTAATTCACTTTCTTCCTTTGTATACTTCTCAATCGATGGTTTTTCTTTCTTTTCATTCAAGCTTTTCAATTCGGCAATCCGTGAAACATATTCTGGAGTCGTCTTTTGTATATTCTTTTTAAAGGGAATTGAAGGAGTTGGTTTTAACTTGTCAAACCGTGAAAATAACTCGGGAGTTTTCTCTTCCAAAACAGGTGGTGGATGATCCTTTTTTATTATCTTGAAGCTTGGCTTGTCAAGAGGTTCAATATACTTGTGTGAATCACTTTTTTTAAGAGCACTATCGATCCAACTGGTTGGTGCCATTTCTACTTTCAGTTTGGGAGAACTTGTCTGATCCAGCAGACCTTTTGTAAAGTTTGAAGGAGATTTTCTAATCGAATTTTTCGAATTCGTTAATGATGACATCCAATCATAATTACCACCACCATATCTTGTTTGTGGAGATCCTTCATTTACCAGTAACTTTGAATTCGACATAGATGAAGAAAGCCAGTCTGCTTTTTGCCTTGGGATCGGTGGGCTTTTCTTGTTCACCCCTGGCTCGTGATAAGTTGTTGCCTTGTTGTTAATCGATGATGAAAGCCAATCGGATTTACCCGGTTTTACGGTCAATCCTTCGGATACATCTTGATTTGTAGACGTTGTTACCGAATTGGATGCTAAGGATGATAACCAATCCGATTTTCCGGGCTTCAAAGGTTTAGGAGGTGGTGTTTTGGATGTTTGTTCGGTAGTTTTACCTTTTTGTAAGCTCGACGAAGAGTAATACATGTTTTTTTGAGGGAATAATGGCTTTGGACCGGCAGTTTTGACTTGTTTCGAAGAATTAGGAGCAACCCATTTATTAAGCTTTTCCTGACTTTGGTCATCTTCCAGTTTTTGGTTCTTAATCTCGTTCTCGATCTGGGTAAACGATTTATACTTGGGTGGTGGATCTACGCTTTTGGATGGTGTGATGCGGTACTGGTCGTCCGTGACATGTGAAGGCTCCCTGATGCTATACGAAGGCTCATCTATGCCATACTTGGACCCGTTGGTGTCATTAGAAGGCTCTATGCCATACTTGGACCCCTTTGTACCATTAAAAGGCTCTATGCCATACTTGGACCCCTTTGTACCATTAAAAGGCTCTATGCCATACTTAGATCTGTCATTTTCGTCAAAATTAGATGTAGTTTTTACTGAAAAATCATTTGAAGGTTCTGCCTGATCGTGCTTCCTTGCAATAGGTTGTAACAAGTCGATTTCAAAAGTATTTTGAAGTTTAGATGGCTTTGGAGGAGGGATTCTGATATTTCTTGAATGCAATTTGGGAGCAATTTCCTCGGAAATACGTCTACGAGGTAACGGTGGAGCATTCTCGTCATCAAGTTGTCTCCGAGGCAATGCTGGGGCGTCTTCTTCTTCAATGTTGCCATATCTTCTAGTTACATTCTCTTCATCCAATGCTTTCAAGTCATTAAGAAACGTGTCGTTTCTTGTATTCCGATTGAACTTAAGCAGCGGGATACTCGTATAAGCAGGATTAACTCCACTTGGCCGTACCACCGACGATGTTTTAATTGGAGATGAACTATTCAGTCTCAGTCTTAATTCGTCGATATTACGTTGTAATTCACGTTGTCGCTGTTTATCTTCACGAATCCTATCCTGAGAGAGCTGCGACAAGCTCGAAAGAAACTCGTCGACTCTCTTATTCGATGGCGATACGTCGGTCATTATCGATTGAGGTGGTCAAAAAAGACTTTGAGACATAATCTGATGATACTCGATAAAGATGACAATATGCAGTACCAAAATACAAATATATATTTTTCTATTCACTTCTATAAATCATGATGGATTGAAAGGAATAATACCAAACCCACCGCCCCATGAGTCGTATACTGATCCCGGTTGCTGTTCCTGTTGCTGTAGCTGTTGATCTTGTGGTATGACAGACCCTTCACGTGTGTATACGTTGTAGAATAACCCGTAAGAATTCAATGCTTCATCGTCAATCATCTCTTCGATTTCGAACCCATCTTCTGTTTTTTGGCGTTGGCGATGCATTGGAGTGTCCCGCATTTGGCTCTCCCGCATTTGTGGGTTCTCTCGCATTTGTTGGTTCTCCCGTATCTGTTGGCTCTGCGCCTGTTGGCTCTGTACCTGTAGACTCTGCGCCTGAAGACTCACCTGTGGACTATGTGCCTGTAAACCCTGCACCTGTGGACTCACCTGCGAATTCTCCTGACTCGGTATATGTCTAATCTGTTGTCTATACTTACCACTCTTACCATCCAGTACACCTCCAAATTGTTGACCTGAAAAATCAGTCAAATTCCTCATTGTTTCCCAAAAATCCATTCCTTCATCATCACTACCATCTTCATATTTCGACTTTTTAATTGGCCCATTGGTATCATCATAATGATGACGTTTTGTAGCTTCTGCAGCAGCAGCCATTTCAACTGCTTGTGTCAACGGTGTCAATGCATGAGAATCTTTTATTCGATCTTGAGGAGTTGTAGCCTGATCATAATAATTTCTCTTGAAATTACTAGAATTCGCATTTAATAATCTAGTCAAATCCGTTTCCTTATTTGGATTTTCCAGATTCAGTTTTAAATCTTTTTTCTTCGATTCATTATGATGGTGATGATGATGATGATGATAATGATGATGGGTAGAACCCTTTGAACTATTTGAAGGAGATGAGTTTGAAGAATTCAACTTTGGAACTTCTGTCAATGGAGGTAAATAATTGAAATGTTGATACCGAGTTAATTGAGTTTCAGGTTCTAAATAATATCCATTATAACCTCTATTCAGATCTACGGGTTGAGTTTTTGAAGATTGTGGTTTTCTATATTCATCTTCATTTAATAGGATGGTTGCAGGAGATGCCAATGAAGCATATTCATTGGAATCAGTAGTATTCTGGACAGGTGGAGACGTTGGATCAGGTGGTGGTGCATAATGATGATGTATATGTTGATGTACTGCGACTTCTAAATTATGTCTTTTTGCATACAGAATCAAATGTTGAACCATTTCTTGATCTTTTATAACCCCACCATTCTCATCATTAAATAACTTTTTATGTGGTAAATCTTCATCTTGATCATCATTTTCAGTAAACTTATACCGCCATTCAACCTCACTATTTGAAGGACGAGTTCTAATGATTGGTTTAACAGGTTCTTGAATGGTTTCTTCCTTTAATTTAACGATATTTGGATCTTGATTTCCCAAATTTTCAATCAATTTGAAATTGCCATTTGTTATCAAATCAACTTCTTCTTTAATTATACCATCTGCTTTACCACGTACAACATCAGTTAAGATTTTTCTCCATCGATTTCTACAAGTTAATGAAGGTCTACTTTTAAAATCATTTGATATGGTTCTCCATTTTGTACCATGTAACTTGACCAGTCTGATCAAACGTAAGTCTTCTTCATGAGTCCATGGTTTAAGTCTATCCTTTGTACTTGGATCCAATACTTCGATGTATCTTTTGGCACATTGATCATCTGTTCTACCTGTTATTTCAGATGATACTTTTTGCCACAGTGCTCCATATTTATTAAAAGCATTTAATAACTGAGTATCTTCTTCAGGTGTCCATCTACCTTTTCTTAAAGTAGGATCAAGAGAATTGGCCCATCTCTTTCGACAATCCTTTGGTTTCCGAAGCCCGTTCGGCAGGATTTGCTTTGAAATCATTTCCCATTGTACTTTATCGAAATCTAGAACATTTATTTGATGTTTTCCATATAATTCATACATTGTGTTATTAAGAGCATTATCTTCTTCTTTAGTCCATGGTTTTCTTGATTCACGTCTAAAAGTTTGGAACCCTAACGTTTCTGTTATAGCCAAGGGGTCAATAGGTATGACTCTTTTTTTAGTATGAGGTTGATTTACACCATTATTGGGAGGTGAATTTGTTGTATCTGGAGATACTATATCGTTAAGTTCACTCATATCATCCTACACACTGTTTGTTACTCTGTGTACCACCTTTTTTTTTTATTTTTAAATAAGAGGAACAAGACGTGCGCGTACCAGAAAGAAATGCGACTTGAAAAAAAAAATCACAAAAAAACATAAAATAAAAAAGAAATCGCATCGACAGACTGCATATAAGCTTATTGACCTTGTCTTATCTTCTTATTCTCGATAAGTCTAAGCAAATTACGCAACAACATCGAGATGGTCACCTTCCCAATGGAAGGAACATACAACCCTGCCTTCTGCTTGACGTCTTCATTAAAGTTTTTCACACTCGAGAAGTTTATAACAACCGTACCATTAGTGATAAATTCGGTTGGAAATTTATAACTTTCAACTGGTACACCTGTAATTATGACATCACATTTTGGAGCCAAAGTTTCTATAGTGTCATTCGATTCCATATCAATCACTTTATGTCTTTGTTCCAGTAAATCATCCCCTCTTGTGAATTGTTGAATGTTATTGATATCAACCGAATATACAGTAGCTCCATCATTTGCTAATAATGCAGCAAGTGGTCTACCAACAATTTCAGATCGATTAACAATCAAAATTTTCTTCCCATATAATCTATTACCATAATGTAACAATTTATTATACACACCCAAATATTCCAATATCTTTACCATTGCTAATGGAGTACATGGTAAAATCGATTTTTGAGAATTGGTTGGTGGATCTAAAAAGCGAACATTATGATATAAATTATGATAATACATAAAATTTAAACCTTCAACATCTTTTTCTGTAGATATGAGTTGTTGTAAATATTGATCTTGTTTATCTCCGAAAACTGGGAAATAAACCATTATACCATTGACTTGATCATCCTTGTTTGCTTTTATTAAGGCACTTTCCAATTCATTTTTAGCGACACTTCTCAATTCATATTTAAAACCAAGAGATTCACAAGTTTTCCCAGTCCAATTAGCATACATTTCAGCAGCTGGATCATCATTAGCTAAAAATCCAACCAACGTGGGTATAAATCCAAGTTTTTCAACTTGTGAAGTTATTTCTTCAACATATGGTTTCGAAATTGTTGAAGCTAAGATGGTTCTACCTGCAGGTTTGGACATGTTTATTAAGATATTTGATTTAAGAAGTTTAATGGTTTTGTTCATGGGTGTGAGAATTTTGACACTATATATAGTTGCGGATTTAATTATTAATTTATGGAGTCAAATTAGCTGGTAGCGCGGCGAGTTAAAATTTGACTCGACTATCATCTGGTAGCGCGCCGCTGCAGATCTTTTAATATAATCTACCTCAAATGGGCAGATGCATTCTTATATAAACTCTGCCAGATGAACGCCTCACTCAACATCATCTCAACATCCTTATCCGTCCAGCTCTCCGTCGGTGGTTTCTGTAAAAAGAGCAAGATTTCTTGAAAGTCCTTTTCCTTCAAATCACCACTAAATTTGGTCAAAAAAGCAGCACAAACATACACATGGAAGTTATTAAACCCCAAGGGAGTCTCACTAAGGTATGTATCCCACATCCGAACAATAAGCTTGACAGATAATTCTCTCATAAGTAAACAATTCATCCATCGAAATGCAAATTGAATGAACTCGATACCTTCATTATCAAAATGAGAAAGTAATTCGATATCGATTCTTGTGATGAGATTACGTAGCTCGCCCACTTGTCTGATGATCCCAGGCTGTTCATGGATGTAATTATCGGTGATATTCTCCAAAAGTCTTGAAAGACACCAATAAGTATCTGCTTCAATGATATCACAAACTCGTTGAGATAACTTTGAAGGATCGAAATTTTCTATACTAAAACTCTGTAATTTTGGATCGTTCAAAAGTTCTTGTTCAGTTGAATCATTTGGATCTAATAGTCCAGGAATAAACATACTTTTATCTACTAAAGACTTTTGAAGTTGCCAAATGTAATTCCCCAAGAATAGTTGGTAGAATGGCGTACATAAATCATTGATACCTTGAACGTATCCACTGGCAGGATGTCTTAAAGCCCACAAGTATAAAACCTTTCTTAATGACTGCTGTGTTTGTGGATATGAATATAATTTGATCGTTGGATTTGTTCGTTTAACATCGATTTTAATTTGATGATAAAGTTGGTTTTCTTTAATGTTTGTTGATTCATCTTTAAAGTCGATGTTCTTAACAACTTCAAGACCTTCCAAATACTCTTGTCTTTTTCTTTTTAAAGTCAGTTCTTGTCTAGAAACATTTGTAGGAAGATATCCAAGTAAAATTTGCCATGTTAATGCACGTAATTCATGAGGAATCCCATTCCATGATAGCTTTCGTAAATCATTAATATTTACATTGCCCTCATTGTCACACAAGATTTTATAAAATTTTGCATACTTTGAGTTAAGTTGAATGAGCTTATGTTTTTCAAGGTTGGTTTGTTGATCAACAGAATCAAATGAGTCATTTCTTGTATCTACACCCATTGTTAAGTCCGGGTATAATGAATCCAACATCGGGCTTTGTAATGAAGATCTCAGTGAGTTTGTATTGTTTGTTACAGATGTCTGTTGTTTTGTTGGTACTGCATCAAGTTTAGCATCCCAATCATCATCCAAATCGGCATATAAAGTATTTGAATGGTTTCTACTTGTCGATCTTGAAAGGTTTTGTTTGGGAGATCCAGTTAAACCGGGTGTACCAAGTGAAACGGTACGTTGTGGAGGTGTTACAATAGACCCGCTATTAGAACCAAAAACTCGACCATTTGTCGTTTTCAGTTGTTTGTACCCCAAAGACCCATAAATATTACTATTGGCCTCTTTATAATCTAAATTGGAAGTTGACTGTGACCCCAGCGAGTTTGAATAAGGATTATTCGATGGTTCTGGTTTACTCGCTGTCAATGATAAGTTCTTAAGAAAAGATGATAAATGCTTGCCTTTCCCACCATTTTCACCGAAAATAAACTCATTTGTAGATTGTCTATACACTTGTGACATTTCTTGTTTCTTCTTGCCCATTTTACTATCCATCTTTTTAAAAGAGTTCTACTATATCGTCGTAAATATCGTTTACAATTTTATGTTGAAAAGGTCGTGTCGAATTACAAAAAATTGCGACTATATATTTTAAGCAGAATTAATTTCGCCCTTAACTGGTACAGAACCTTGTTTTAATTCTCTACCAGACACATGTAATACACCATCATGAGTAATATTAACTGTGACTTCCAACTTTGCATTTGGCTTCAAATCTTTAAGAGATAATTGAGCCAATAATTCACCGGCTTCATAAACAACTTCTTTTTTAATTTCAGGTTCTTCATCTGAATAATCATCATCTTCTTCATCTGAATATTGTTCAGCTTCAATAATTGATTCTTTAATTGTTCTCTTTCCTTCATATAATTCGATTGAAACTGAATTTGAATCACCATTTGAAACTTGAATCGATTTTTTGATTGGATAAGCAGTTTCTGCAACCAAAATAGGTACAAATGAACCATCAACAGATTTAATACCAATTGATTTTGATAAATGTTGAGTATTAACAACAACAGGTTGTAAAGATTCTGAAATTTGTTCTTCATCAAAAGATTCAATCAATGCAGCTTGAAGAGCAGCACCACGACAAATCAATTCACTTGGATTAAGAGCTTTTGTTTGTAAAGATGGAGAAACAACAACACAAGATTCAGGGAAAATAAATTGAACATTTGAAGCCAATTTTGGAGTATGAGATGAACCACCAACAAGTAAAACTTCATCGATATCTAAATTATCTAAACCAGCCTTTGAAACAACTTTTTCAACAAATGAAGTCATATCAGATAAAGCTTGTCTTGCAGTTAATTCATATCTTAATCTATTAATAGTAGTATGATAATCAAATCCTTCGGCAAGAGATTCGATCGAACAAGTTGATGTTTGAACATTTGAAAGTGTCTTTTTAACAACAATTGATTCAGCCTTTAATTTGGCAATTGATCTTGCAGTTTTCTTTGCATTTGCCTTATATTTCTTTTCAAATTCTTTAGCAAAATAATCAATTAAAGCAGAATCCAATTGTTCACCACCTAAACTATGATCATGAGCAGTAGCTAAAATGGTTAAAACTCCACCTCTAACAGCAATAACAGCTGCATCGGATCTAATACCACCGAAATCAGCAACAACATAGATTTTATCTTGAGATAAAGCTTCTTCAATAGATAAATGAGCCAAAAGGGCAGAAGATGGTTCATTAATTAATTGTAAAACCTTAAGACCAACATTATTTGAAATCTTAGTTAATTCTTGCTTTTGATGTGCAGTAAAATCAGTTGGAACTGTAAGAACTACACCTTCGACTTGTTTACCAATAAAATCTTCAGCAGCCAATTTTAATTGTTTAAAATGTCTTGTTGTAATTTCTTCAACACTAACGGTTTCAATAGTATCATCAGCACGAGTTAATTTATAAACAATTTCACCATTGTCACCTTTTAAAGCTGGAGCACCGGTTTGATAAGAAGCTGTGGTGTTTACATCTTCGAATTTCTTACCAATAAAGTCTCTAAAATTGATGACAGTATTATTGGCATTTCTAACCAATTGGTTAATGGCTTGAGTACCATGATATTCATCATGTCCAACATATGAAAGAGCAGATGGAATAAAACGATCACCATCTGGGTTGGCAATCACGTCGACTTTGCCGTCAGCAGAAGCAATAGCGATAGATGAAGTGGTGTTACCAAAGGTGATACCAATAACAGCGGACATTGTCTAATAAATAATGGTTTAGATCTAGATTTGAGATGGCTAAAAAATTTTCATTGCTTAAGACTCGCAAAGGAAAAAAAAAAAACCGTTTTTTGAGAATTTAAAAAGGTCGTACCCGGATTCGAACCGGGGTTGTCCGGATCAAAACCGAAAGTGATAACCACTACACTATACAACCATGTTATTAATAGATAGGTCAGGGAAACTAAAATTATTTGTGGTGTACAGTATAAGCTTTATATAACTCGGACCTTCCACTTTACCTACTTCAACTTCATACTCACACTTCACTTCTTACTCAATCTTCTATTGTACTCTCCGTTACTTGATTATTTTTCTTGTCACTTTTCATATATTATTGGGGCGCAATACATCGAAAAAAGTCTTGTATATTCACAACTACAACCACTAGAACCATAGATTGACCACCCATCATATAGACCCCGAGACTTTCATCGAGACATCCGATCATTAAGACCCTTCCCAATATTTTCCGAGACATCCGATCAACAAGTCTCAAACATTTTAATCAGCATTGATGTTGCTTGATAATCCTCATGTCTACCTCGATATCCAATAATACCAACGATTTGGTGATCTACTATACAAAGCTCATTAGTCATGAGTTTCGTAACTTACAGTTGGATGCTGACCTCCGCACAAAATCACTTTTTGACCTTATTGATTATTCAGTACTTTTATACGAACAATCATTTATAAATTCAGATGATAAAGTCAATATCAAAAGTTATATTCGAGGGTTCCTCACATTCAATTACTTTATAAATAGTTTTATAATGGTTCATTTTAAAGGATTTGATACATTTATTCAAGAAAATGAACAAGATTTCATAATTTATTTGAATTTATTTGAATTTTATAATTCACATAAAATCATTGAAGATTTGGAATTTCATCAAATACCTTTAAAAGTCTTGAGAAGTTTGATTTTGGCATATTTGGTCGAAAGAAATTTGCTTAGTTTTGATGTAAAGGAATTATATGATTGGTTATACCAGTACATTGACTATTTAAAAGAGAAGGATCGATTGTTGAATGATGATGACGACTCGTCGGAATCGGCACCGCCATCGCCTCCTCCTCATGACGTTCCTCTCATTCCACTTCCTAGATCGAATAAAATGAACTTTCAAGATATCAATGGGTTCAAAAATAGATTTCCTTCTGTATCATTGATGAATGAACTGGGGCCACCTCCATTACCCACTGCATCTCCACCAAAAATACCACCAGCTAGAGCATATACAACGCCACTTGTGTTTGATGGAAAAAATCAGCCTGACACTCCATATCCGAAAGATGATAATGACTTATACTTGAGCTCGAAAGGTGAAAATGACTTGTACTCGAGCTCGAAAGGTGAAAATGACTTGTACTCGAGCTCGAAAGGTGAAAATGACTTGTACTCGAGCTCGAAATATGGTAGACCAGCGCAGGGGATACCTGTTGTACGTCTGGTGCCTCCGGTGCCGGTTTCTCAGCGACCAACTCTGTATTACCAGTACCCGGACAATCAACCATATTCATATAATCCAAGCTATCCGTTAAGTCAGTCAAGTCAGATGGGTCATCCCGGTCACATACAAAATGGCCATCCGGGTCAGTCCGGTCAGATGCAAAATGGTCATCTGGGTCAGTCCGGTCAGATACAAAATGGTCATCTGGGTCACATACAAAACGTACCCTTCCAGCTAAACGGCCACAACCAATATCCAATCAACCCAAAATATTACCCTCAAAATGGACTTCTTCCGTATGACACTCGTCAGAATGTATACAAAGATTACGGCATTTGTGGACTAAAAAACTTTGGATCTTCTTGTTACATAAACCTGACGGTACAACTTGTATTTGGGATCGATGAATATAAACAGATATTTTCCAAACTGGAATATCACAAGCATATTTGGGATCCTAAATTCCAAAGACTTTTAAGAATGCTGAAAGATGGAGCAAATAAAGATTCACTTTTACTTTCAGAAGCAATTTCTGGACTTTTGAGAACTTTTAAACAACATGGAGGTTCATCAATTTCTCCTTCAAAATTCATTAGAATAAGTTCAAAACTAAAGCCAGAATTAAATATTCCACATGAACAACAAGATTCTCAAGAATTTTTATTATTCATTTTGGATAGATTACATGAAGAATTAAGTAATAAATCTTTAATTGATAAAGGTAGTATTGAATTGGATTCATATATAACTAAAAAATCTAAATTTGATGATAAAAATTATATTGAATGGTATAAATCATTATTAAAATATGAAGGTACACTGCCAATAAATGATTTATTTCAAGGTCATTTACAAAATAAATTGATTTGTACTCAATGTCATTTTGAAAGTGTAAATTATTCATCTTTTACAATATTATCATTACCAATTCCAAATCATGGAACTTCAATAGTTAATTTATCTGATTGTATAAATCATTATTCACAAGATGAAATATTAACTGGAGAAAATGCATGGAATTGTCCAAAATGTGGACCAAATTCAACTACTCCTACAAGTGTTTTGGATTCTCATCCAGTTTTCACACCTCGTAAATCAGGGATTTTTAGATTAGGTAAAAGAAGTAAATCTCCAACTCGGAAAATACAAACTTCACAACAAAATTCAATAAAAAAATTGAATTTCATTAAATTACCAAAGATTTTGTTTATTCATTTATCTCGTTTTTCATTTAATCTTACTGATAAAGTCGATATAAATATTCAATATCCTTTTGAACTTAAATTTAATGATTCAAATGGAGAAATCAAATATCGGTTAACGGGGTTGATCAATCATTATGGGAATTTGAAAAGTGGACATTATACATCGGTTGTTAATAAGGGAAATGATATAAATGGTCCATATTGGTGTCTCTTTGATGATGAGAATTTCCGAAGTGATGTGATCCAGAATGAGCCATACCAGCTGTTGCAATCAAAAGACGTTTATGTGTTGGCGTACCAGCGGTGTTGAGTTTATGGTCATAGTATTTGTATTCAGTGTATTAGTGTATTAGTGTATTAGTGTATCCAGTAATGTATCCGGTGTACTCGGTAATGCATCAACGCAGAAGTGACCGCAGTGGTATGCTCAATGGTCTACTCGGTGCTCTACTCGGTGCTCTTCGCAGAGCACTTCGGCGAGTCGAAGCCCACTCACGTAGATAACAAGTGATCATCTCGCACAACTCGCTACGCTCGTTATGCTCGTTATGGTCACCTCTGGAACACCGGCTTTTTCACAACCTCCTGCTGTTCCTCATCAGAATCTTCAAACACCGATTTCACCGTATTCACCTTCTTTGGAACACTCCTTAGAGATAAACTTATAGGCCCGGTTGAAACAACAGGTTTGGGTGCTTCTACGATCTCCTTTCCCTTCTTGATTTGCTTATTAATCAACTTGAGTGAAATGTCCTCATCTATTCTACTCTTCTCTGAATCGTTTGTTTGAGGTTGCTGGGACGAATCCACAAATGCAATTTCTAAATTGAACTCATCATCACCCTCCGTATCAAAAACTTTAACCAATCCATTCTGGCCTAAATGCTTGACAAAACTAGTTAAACTGGTCCATTTGGTCGAATTCATATGGACATGGTCTCGATCATTCAAGATGTATTCTTGATAAAACTTATTGGCATTGATCTTCTTTGTACCATGATTCAACTTTAATAAACGTAAAAAATCACGTTTCAACTCTGCTGAATATTCTTCAATGATTTTATTACCTCCTCCACTACTTAATGATTCAATTTTTTTAAGATGACTTGGAGAACTTAAATGATTCTTAAACCCATTAGCATCACGACATTGCTTTTCACAAATCTGACAATAAAACTTGAGCTTTTGTAATCCAGATGCTTTAAGTTTCTTAGATTGGTACTTTGCAGTACCAAATTCTGCTTTTGCCATTATGAGATGAGGTCATTATAGTTTTAGTGCACAAATTTCAATTTTTCAATTAAATCCAACTGATACCAGATTAAAATGACTTTAAAGAGACTATGCGATCCTCGTGGGATTCGTCATTTCCATTACTCTTCAATGGTGTTTAAGCTGGCTCCTCCTAGAAACTCGTATATACCTGTCACAACACCTATTCGTAACATCCTATACAACCATATACCAACCAATTTGAAGTACTTTGGGATGCTTGGAACAATAGCTCTTTCGCTCACCCAATTCCATCCAAATACACTCGTTACCTTGGGTCCTCCTGTTTTCATTGGAGGGTTTTTCTTACGCAGATACCTTCATGAACGTATGTTTGCACTTCAAACATCGAAGCTCCCCAGAGATCAAGATGATCTGGTGGTACGAATCAAAAAGTATAACGAGAGTGAAATGTATAATGTTTTGAATGATTTGGATAACCAATTTGAACATTTCAAAAGACAACTTGTTGATATTCTTGAACGTCGCGTGGTCAACTACATGTTCTTACAAAGTGCTACTGAAATAACCAGTCAGAATCCAAATTTTCGATATTTCGAGAAACTATTTATCGATGAAAATGATCAAGTTTCTGTTAATATTAATGAAAATGAATTAGAAACATTTGTCATTCTGAAAATGAAACCTTCAAAAGATGAATTATTCGCTCCAGGTGTTGATTTTATCAAATTATCTCTACCATTTTATTCAAATAAAGACATAAAGACGAGAAAACGGTTGGGGACTTTTGAAGTTTACTTACTTGAAAGGGAACAACCGGAAGAATTGGACCATGTCGATTATAACATTCTTATAGAGGTATCGACATTCGAATTCAATTCTCATAAACTAAGTTTTAGTACCATTCCTGGTGAAGGTATCACTAAAAGTAAGATTCTACTCGATGCTGAGTCAAGTCAAGAGTCAAGTCAAAATTATAAAGAGTACACTGTAAATATATAATCAACTCAAAGAACATTCTCGACTACAAAGTATCAATTTGGAGAACTTTATCATCTCAACTTAAAAAAATTCTGTAGAGAATCACTAAACATTTTGAATTCAAAACATCCCGAACTCTCTCTGATTGGTTGCAATTCAGGCATCCATGATTGAATGTCATGAATTCTCTTTGTGGTGGCTGGATGTGTCGATAAGAATTGCAGTAAAAGACCCTCTTGTATTTGCCCTTTTAATCCATCTTCAACTGCTTGCATTCTACGCCAAAAAAGTTCAGCTTGCCTCAAATCAAAGCACAGTCTTGCCATTAATTCAAGTCCAATTCTATCAGCTTCAGATTCTTGTTCACGAGAACTAGGCATTTGAAGTAACCCTGAAATTAAAAGATCATTAAACCATGAAATACCAGTCATTGAATAAAGAATTGTTGATAACATAATATAAAAAGGTTGTGACGACATTTGTTCAGATGAATGATGTGCCAATTGATGTGCTAACTCATGTGACAACACGGTTGCTAACCCTTGATCATCTCTACAAATTGGTAAGATGGATGAAAAAATGAAAATCTTCCCATTGGGTAAAATAAATGCATTTGGTGGAGCTGTATCATCTTTTACAATATGAATCTTCCAATTTAACAGCTTCAAATGATTTTTTTGTGCATCATCATCATTATTTGATAAGGCAACAGATAATAACTTATTCATAATGCCTCCAATCTTACCATAAAGTGGATCATTTGAGGGTACAATCTGGTTACTATATTGTCCATATATTTGACGATAAGAATAATCGCCAATTTTTGTTTCCAACCAGTAAGGAATCCAAATGAATCGAAGTCTGCCTGTGAAGGGAGCCAGGTCAAGATTATATACGTAGAACCCTACAAATCCACCAACGGCGTAAAGCGTGTTACGGTTGGTAAGAAGCTTGGTCCAATTTAGATTAGGGCCAGTATTTCCATTATCAAACCGTCTATATGTTGCATAATTGCGGAGTGAGTGAGGAGATCTATAGTTTGTACGGTTGAACCCACGGCTTGCTGATCGAAAGAATGATTTAAACATGTGAAATAGTTGGGTTGAAAAGTATCAGTTTGTTTGAAAAATGATTTCGCTAGGGATTACTGCGAGGTAAAAAAGACTCGCTAGGCGTACCGCGAGTTCTCGTTAAGCTTGGGTACTTTCACTACCGAATCTCACTACTCAATCTCACTCTCACTATCACTAATTGCTCTCACTCTCACTCTCGCTCTCGCTCGTTATCTACTTACTCATTCGTTATCTATTATTTGCTCGTGATCTACTTACTCGTTCGTTATACTCCGTGCGTATACACTCCTCACTTTTCACTCACGAGCGAACGCCTCACTCCTCACTCACTCACTCGCTTCGCTCGTGAGTGAGTTCGTCGTTCGTGCTCATATTTTGAAATTTGCTATTTTGCTCCCTGGGCTCAGGGCAGTACAGCGCTCACACTCACCCACATCCCTCAAACCTACACTAAACGCAAAATATTGTCTATAGCAACCAAATCTAAAGTTTTAGAGAATCAAGTAAGATGAATATGTATATATACTAAAAAAACAGTAGATTCTTCTATCGTATGTTGAAGACGTTTTCTGTTCTTTTTTTGTTGTTTTTTAAGATTGCCATATTTGTTACAATTCAAGAATCAACACGAATAAATCGAAAAAAGAGTGTTGATAACGAAATGAAGTTAACCAGAACCAATGAATAATAATACAGGAATAAAGTCTCACCAAAATTATCGGATTGACCGAAAAAAGAATCGAACCAGCAAAAACAAAAAACCGTAGAGTAGAAAATCATGTCGATTCGAGTGTATCTTCAAAAGGCGATTGCTCTGAAACGTGCTCATCTTCCAATAATTGGGTACTTTCTTCTGAAGATTGCGGGCTTATTTCTTCTGGAGATGGCGGGCTTATTTCTTCTGGAGATGACAGTGAAAGATTGGGTGAACCGATTGGAGTTTGATTCTTCGCAAGTGTAGCATATGCATGGGTTTCTCGGTTTGACTCTTCATCTGAAGCTTCTTCATCTTCAGTTTCCTTTCTGTAAGCACGATCATATGTGAAATGTTGATTGATACCACCAGCACCGGCCAAAGTATCTACCAATTCAATTACAGAGCTACTGCTCGTATGATTTCCATGATGAGTGAGTGAAATTGGAGCAACAATGCCTCCACTACTATTGATTTGATGACTAAATTGTTTCATTGTAGTTGCTCTAGTTGGTAATTTCTCGAAAAAGGCAGGAGCTGTTAATTGTTTTGCCAAATTATCCAATGATTTTTCGGTTGGAATCAGTGGACTTTGAGGTAAATTACTAAGTGTCGACCTGTTTGTATATGAAGCAGAGTCAATAGTAACATCATGATCAACTGGTTCTGTCAAATTGGTAGTAGAAATCACATTGGAATGTGGTAATACCGGAATAAATGAATCATAAAAATCATAAGATGAAGGGGATTTGGAATGATGAGCCAAAGCACTTCTTTGAGGTTGTTTAATTACTCCTGGACTTGTCCTATCAATCGTAGAAGAACTACCATTCAGTGAAATATAAGGTTTTTCAGACCCATTGTGCAGAGATCCAGTATTTGATTCTGATTTTTGATTATCAAATGAATTAATAATAACTGCAGATCCTATTTTATCGGTTGTATTATAAGGCTTATGTAATTCATCTTGAAAATGATTAAACAGTTCATCATCACGAAGTCCAAGATCGATTTCATTCTCACATAAAGCTTCCTTTTTTTGTTTTCTTTGATTTCTTAACCAAAAGAATAGTACAAATGATACAAATGCTGCCGAAGGAATACCCACCGTCAATCCGACAACAAGACTATTATAACTTGCCATTATAACTTTTCAGATTGATAAGTCAAGTTATGCGAACATACAAGGACTGATAAAAAAGTGTAGATAAAAAAAAATTGAATCGACAAATACTTCTTTTTTTAGCTATGAGTTTCTCAAAAATTTTGTGAACTTTGGTAGTTTCACAAAACAATTCAAATGTTTTTATATAATTAACGAGGATTTATAGTGCGTTATACCGAAGGATCCTTTGATAATGTGTTTGTTGTAGAGTAAAAGTTACTAATAATGGATGTGGTGGGCCAGATGACATAGCAAAGTTGAAAGAATGCAACCGGGTTGTATGCAGGGTGAAATCTTCAAGTTGTGTTAAATCGAATGCGTGTTGGCTATAAACGGAAATTCCAAGTTAGTGCCGAATCAGGGTTGAAATGACCTTAATTTGTTTGCCTCGTGATATGCATTTAATGTAAAATATCTACATAGAACGCCTTAAAAAGTAAGGAAACTCCTTGAAAAATAGCGAGCTTCCATTACCGAGCCGCCTTGAAATATCCTTCCTAAAGATTTCCGAGACTCCTATCGAGTCTTAAAAGCTACATAAGCAATACAAAAAATTTATATACATGATAACCTATATACATGAGGAACACAACTATAAAGCAAAATCAATTGCTGGATCACTCTTTAAATCATGAGTGACACCATCAACAAGAAGGGAGAATTCGTGCAATTCAAAAGGATGTAATTTTGATTCTCTATCAGCCCTTAACTTAAGAACACCTTGACCTTTTTCACCCTTGACACTGAAAGAAACATCGATGTGACCTTGAACAGTATTTAAAGGACCAGAAATCCATGGCCACAGCGACTTATAACCAATCGTTTTACCCAATAAATTGGTGGCCATATCTGATCTACGTAATATAAAAAATGTAGAATTAATGATTGGAGATGTTGTTTTTTCATAATTGAAAATAATAGCACATGATAAAATCACTCCAATACCATAAGCGATGAAATATGATCTATTTTGCTTTTGTCTAACAAATGGATCTGGGAAATCTCTATCAATACTTATAGGTCCATTATATTTGGCTTTGACGTCGTTAACATCGTTGACTTTGACATCGTTGACTTTGACATCGTTCACTTTGTCTGGGTTCACCTTGACACTTTGGAAACGTACGGCTTGAATAAACCTAGGTTTGGCGACTGCCGTTCTGCTCAACCTCGATAACATGTTTGATGGTGGTGAAAATTTGAAGATGAATTTTTTTATCTTCTCAGAAAAAAGGCAGCCAAATTTAAAATCAATTCAAATCAATTTAAATAAACTCAATATGGACTCTGTTTCTGGGGCCTGTTCCGTAGATAAGCTTGCCGGGATGGTGTACGTCCGAGAAGACGTGACGCCCCTGACCCTTGAATGGAAAGCAATTGACCAGGCCAAAATCATTAATATTCAATTAAATCAATTGATCAACTTACAAGCAACCAAAGACGGATCTCCCAAGATGATTTTAAAAGTGATATATAAACCAAAAGGAGAAGATGAAAAATCGATTAAATTAACTTTTACAAATAGACCAACGATGAATAATATAAAAGATTCATTACAAGCAATAGTTGCAAGACTGAGAACAATTATTAAAGATTCACCATCTGCACTGAATACTCCTAGTGGAACTACCAACACCACACCTGTAGTTAATGGAACATCTTCAACCCCAAATCCTTCACAAAATGCAGCTTTTACTGGTCTTGATTGTTTTACATCTCCTGAAGCACTTTCTGATTCAAATTTACTTAAAAATTTACAATTACAACAAAAACTTTTATTAGAAGATCGAAATTTAAGAAATGTATTTACACAATCAGTTATGAATTTTAAATTATCACCATCAATTTTTTGGTCAAGTCGTTTAAATCAATTAAGAACTTATGCATTGACAATATCTCAACATAAAGGACCTTATAATATACTTTCAGCAATTAAACCAGTTGCTTCTTCTGATAATCAAGTTAATGTTAATGTTACAAGAGATACAATTAATGAAATTTTTCAAACTTATCCAATAGTTAAAAAGGCATTTGATGATTTAGTACCTACCAAATTTAGTGAAGGAGAATTATGGTCAAGATTTTTTAATTCAAAATTATTTAGAAGATTAAGAGGTGATAAAATTAATAATACAAATAATAGAGGAGATGTTATATTGGATAAATATCTTTATATAGATCAAAGTTATACAGAAAATGATGAAGAAGGAGATGATCAAAAACATATCAATAAATTGATTGATTTAACTGGGAATTTAGATGATAATTCTCAAAAATTAGGTAATCAACCAGATATAACTATGAGATTTGAAGATAATCCAATTAAAGAAGATATGACAAGAGAAAATGAAATGATTATATTAATGAAAAATATGAATAAATTATCATCTAAAATGGTTAGTATGAGTCTGAGATCACAAGAATCAAATATAAAAGACATCAATAATGATAATCAATATATGGAAGAATTAGATCTTAATGATTTAAATGAATTAGAAGATTTAAAATTCATTAAATTGAATATTGAACCTCGATTAGAATCAAATAAAGAACAATCAATAACTCCAAATTTAAATCCATCTGATCCAACAAAAATTAAAAATTATTTATTATCGAATAAATTTAAAAGTAATGGTATTGATTTAATTGATACTTATAAATCTAATTCAACAGAAATTGAAAAAACTGCTACTCAAATTAATTTATTAATTAAACAAAACTTTAAAACTTTTAAATTAATTACAAACTCAAATGATGAAATGGTTAATAATTTAGTACCGAAATCTTTAATTCAAGAAATAATTACTTATAATTTAACAATTGTTGAATTTTTATCACATTTTTGGAAGTTATTCCTTGGAGGAAATAATTTAATTCAATTAAAGAAAATCTTTACAAGTTTAAAAAGTTATCAAAATGATTTGATTGCGTTTAAAGAGAGGTCTATTAAAGATTTCGATAATATTGAAATCGTTAAAGATAATGAAAAATTAAAGGATAAAATGGTTAAAGACTTTCAAAATTGTTTGAAACCGATTGAAATCGGGTTGGCAAAGGCATGCAATGATTATGTTGAAGCTGTGAGACAACAAAGGGAACTAGAGGGGATGAATGAGAATGGGAAAAGACCGTTGGAAATCTAGTGATCGAGCAACGAGTAATCGAGCAACGAGCGATAGCGAGATGCAAGTAAGAATAGTGGAGATTTAGGATGAAACTTTTCAAGAAGAAAATTGGAGATTTAAGATGAACCTCTTCAAGATTGCAAAGCCCAATGTATCCAGGTGAAAGTCACACATAGCTCGAGCAAGCACAACCAGCACAATACATAGAAACATTAGTCCCTATACTGAAGACTAGGTATCACACTCAACATACAACCAATGATACGGATCAAACAGACTAAAAATCTCATCGTCTCCAACCACCATTTTACAATCGACCAAAAGATGTAGCATTCTAATTAATTCAAGTGGGAATTTCGTATTGTTTGAACGATTAATCACAAATTTGACTTTATATATATCCAATTCTTCATTAATTAAATCAACAAGTTCGATAAGAAGTTGATTGAAATTCAAGTACTTGTAATTTTTCGACATGAATTGTATGAACTCTTGTTCAAAAACAACGTAGCATTGATTTGAAGTTATTAAACATGTTATTTGGATTTGTTCAAGATGAATAGTTAACCAATTAATTACTTGTTTCCAACCACTCGACTCGATGGATTCTTTGGAGCACATCTGCTCAAACTCTCGGGGAATTGCGGAGTCAAAGATACCACTTGATTCCTAAATCGGTTTGAGAAGAATCATTCAATTCGATAGCTGGTTCTGTTATAGTAATCGTGGCGTTGGTATGGATACTGGCCAACATCATAGTATTGTCATTCTTTTCGACGTTCATATTGGATTTAAGATTCATTGGTGGTGTAGCTATTTGGGGGTAACTGGGTTTAAAGGTTGTGTAAGTATTTTGTAACGGTTGTGTATTTGTATCTGGGTATAATCTTGGGTTGAAATTTGGATTGACTTTTTCGTTCATGACGTAAATCGAGCTGAAATTGTCAAATAGTGGATTTTTCTCTCTCTGGTAGCGCCCTTTCTATATATTTTTTTTGTAATGAGATGAGCATTAAAACTTAAAGACATAATGGCTAAGAAAGGTATGTGAATGAAAAATTCTATTGGTGGGGTGATTACTAACGGCGTTCAGTTTCAAAACACAGTAGAGCTGCCAGAAGAGGGTTGCTTGCCGATTTGGGAGAAGCAAAAGATTTGGAAAATGTATCCAAATCTGAAACTAATGATGTTAAGAAATCCATTATTAGAACTACAATCAGTAATGAAAATCTCTTGAATAGAAAAATGGAAAACTCACGTATTAGAAAGTTCAATAAAAAGAAAACAAATACTATAAAGCATAAGCTTGAAAGATCGGATAAATTGGGTGGTGTCTTGGCCACAAAGATTGAACAAAGTATAGCTAGAGCAAAGTATATCCAGTCTGCAAGAAAAGCAGGGTGGGATCAGATCAACAAGAGTATTAATAAGAACGATAGTTTGGACCTGGAACAACCAGCTAATGAGCCTGAAAAGACTGCAGAAGATATGGAACAAGATGAAGAAGATCAATACGTAAAGAACTTCTATGCAGACGAAAATGAAGCTGAGAAACCCATAGTTGACTACAAGGTGAATAACAAATTTGCATTGTTAGAAGAAACCGAGGCGTAGAAAGTGAAAACATAGCTAAGGCATGGCTGAGGCATAACTAACAGATTAACTTGCTCAAACCGAGCAGTATTGTGGCATTCTAGAATGCGATCTTTGTATATTATTTATTTCTTTACTTATATAAACGGCGCTACCAAACAGATCGATGAAAAAAAAAAATATTAATTGATATTTAAATTTGTATTTCCCCGCCACCAGTTCAATGAAGCTACAACTTATTACTCTTGCATTATTCTTGAGTGGATTGATTGAATCTTCAATTCCATTCACGCCATTCAATCAATCTGTGTTGAAAAAATCATCATTTTTTGAACAGTTTGAATATACAAATCTTCAAGATTCAAATTGGATCACTTCAAAAGCAACCAAATTTGATCAAGGAAGAAATGAAAAAGTACAATACGATGGCAAATGGGTCATTGAAGAAAATAGGGTGAACCCTAGTTATTCAAATAACTATGGTTTGGTATTAAAATCAAAGGCTAGTCATCATGCAATTTCTCATAAGTTAGAAGTTCCATTCAATAATACAAACCGTGATTTGGTTTTACAATATGAAATCAAATTACAAGATGGATTAAGTTGTGGAGGATCTTATATCAAGTTACTTGATTTGGCAGATTCATATGAAAATTTCAATTCTGAAACTCCTTATCAAATCATGTTTGGACCTGATAGATGTGGATCTAATAATAAAGTTCATTTTATTATTAATAGAAAAAACCCAAAGACTGGAGAAATTGAAGAAAAACATCTTCAAACTGCTCCAATGTCTCGTGGTGATGATTTAACAAATTTATATACTTTAATTTTTAAAAGAAATCAAGATTTCGAAATTAGAATTAATGGAGAAGTTGCAAAAGCTGGGAATTTATTAAAATCACCTCATTTAATGAAACCTCGTTTAAATCCTCCAATTGAAATTTTTGATGAAAATGATGTTAAACCTTTAGATTGGGATGATCGTAAATATATTCCTGATCCAAATGTTGAACAAAAGCCAGAAGATTATGATCTTAAATATGGTATGACCGAAATTCCAGATCCAAATGCAATTAAACCAGAAGATTGGGATGAAAATGAACCATTATTTATTGAAGATCCAAATGCAATTAAACCTGAATATTGGGATGATTTAGAAGATGGGAAATGGTTAGCACCTGAAATTATGAATCCAAAATGTAATCAAATATCTGGATGTGGACCATGGAAACCTCCTTTAATTTTTAATGAAAATTATATTGGACCTTGGAATGCTCCAACCATTGATAATCCAAATTATCAAGGAGAATGGTCACCAAGAATGATTCCAAATCCAAATTATTATGAAGATTTAAAACCTTCAAATTTAAATCAAATTGGTGCAATTGCTTTTGAATTATGGAGTATGGAAAGTGAAATTTTATTTGATAATATTTATTTGGGACATTTTATTTCAGAAGCTGAAATTATTGGTAATGCAACTTGGGTTCCAAAATATGATTTAGAATATAAATACAAGGTTGAAAATAAACCAAAAATTAAAAATGAACCAGTTCCACCTCCTCCACAATTTGATGAGTTGATATTTGGAGATCAAAGTAATGAATCAACTTTTTGGCAATTTATTAGATTCTTAAGACTTGTTGTTAAAAAGAATGCTTTGGACGCTTTTGATTTTTATTCTGATTTCTCAAGAGATCCTATCAATACGATTCTTGTACAACCTATTAGATTTGTTATTTACTGTACACTGATTGTACTTGTATTAACATTGGTGTTTGGTATTTGGGCTGTTGGACTTTTTATCATTAGTAATTGGGGGGATTTATGGATAGATGAAGATGAGCCGGTTGAAGAACCTCGTTCTAGACTCTCGGCCAAGATTGAAGAATTGGAGAGAGAGCGTAGTGAAGAATTGGAGAGAGAGCGTAGTGAAGAATTGGAGAGACACCGTAGTGAAGAGACTAACAGACAAACTGAAGACATTCCTCAATTAAAACAAGATTCAAAATCCTCGTCTTTAAAACAATCAAGTACTTTAAAGAGAAGAACATAGTATATAGTAATAAAAGCATACTGTTTTGAGCCCATTTTTCGCACCAAACGGGGCAATAAGAAAAAGGATCCAAGACGGGACAAGGATAAAAAAAAAGTATAAAAGGAGCAATAAACCCACTTTTATAGCAACTAACAAACTAATCATGTCTTACCAATCAGTAATTGATGATAAAAAACAACGAGAATTGGAGTCACAGTACCCCAACAACCAACCAGTTATTCAACAAATGCGGTTTAAACGTAAACCTAATTATCGTAGATTCTGGTTTGTATTCTTGTTGGGGTCTTTAATGTTGTTGTATCATGGTTATAAATACACACAGCAAAGTCTTTTACCACTGATTTATCCGTTGAAATTAAGAATTTATACGCATAATATTAGGTTTGATAATAAGGATTTAAATTCGGGTGAAGCACCTTGGGAAAAACGGAAAAAGGGTGTAATAAATTCAATTGATTTCCATACTTCAACAGGTTCTGCAAACATTGTTAATTTACAAGAAGTTTTACATAATCAATTGGAAGATATTGTACAAGGTCTTAATGAAAATGTTGAATCTGGAGAAGAATGGACATATTATGGAGTTGGTCGTACCGATGGTAAATTCAAAGGTGAATTTGCTCCTATTTTATACAAACCATCCGATTGGATTTTGGTTTCGAATCAAACATTTTGGTTGAGTCCAACTCCTGAAGTTCCAAGTAAAGGCTGGGATGCTGCACTCGAACGGATCTTAACAACCGTTGAATTGAGGCTGGTTCATAATCCATTCTTGGTTTTAAATTTCTTTAATACCCATTTTGATCATCGTGGTGAAGTAGCGAGAACAAAATCAACAGAATTTATTATTGATAAATTACGTTTGAATACTAGCCCTTCTTTTTTGACTGGTGATTTCAATACAGAGCCAAATGATGCTCCATATACTCTTTTGACAGAGGAAGGTTATCATGATGCTCGAGTTTTCATCAATTCAAAATTCTCTTATGGTGAAAAGACAACTTTTAGTGGGTTCAATCGAAAGAAGGAAGAAAATAAAATTATTGACTATATTTGGTCTTCCAAATATACCGAGAATATTTCTGAAGGTGGCGTTGAAATGTCTCAAGATGAAAAGAAGTCTCAAGAAAACAATCATCAAGATGAGATATACGGTGTATTACTTCGTAGGTTTGGTATTTTAAGCAATTATTACAAAGGTTCTTATATTTCTGATCATAGACCTGTTGTGGCTAACTACGATATTACTAGGAAAACACTTTTTTAAATAGGATAATCTACTATTTTTTCGCAGCCATAAATTCAAGTAAATTGTCTAAAATTTTGTCAAAATTTAATTATTTTCATAAATTTGACGAATTTTATCAAAATTTGTAAGTATAATTTGTAAAATATCACTTCAAATCATACATTCAACACGAACTGAGTCATTGATTGTTTATAGTAGTCTCGTAGAGGGTAAAATCCAGGTGCACCAGGTGAACCAGCCGAGACAAGTCAGGCTTATACAACTTGTTCGATGCAGATCGTTACATAAGGCCCTTGCATTTTCAAAGTTGTACTGTATCAAGGGTAAGTGCTTGTGCATTTTTGCATCGAGTGATGCCGAAGCTGATTACCCGATTTGGTTCAGATGACAGATCTATTTTTTCTATTTTTCAGCGTCGATTTCCTATTTGGGCAAAATTATTGCAAATCGTGCAACACTACTAATCTTGAGTATACAGTTACAATCCTATTACAAATAATATACATAATTAAACGAATGAGTTCCGTTTTGAATGCTGAAAAGAAATTAAAGTCGAAATTTCTTTTAGGGGTAAGTTCATAAAAATGGGGGGTTTAACCTTTTATTCCCTTTCTGAATCTAAGAATTCTTTTTAATAAAGTGTCAAAGTCCAAATCGATTTCGGTGATGAAATCCTCGAGCATCAGCTTTTCACGGATGTATTTATCACAATCCAGTGCTAATCCAAATTTATCATCACCTGTTATTGCAGCCAATTTCTCAATAAATTTGATTATTGATTTCCTTTCAAAATAAGTTTCATAGTCGATTTCATCTTTAACCCAATTTAAACCCCATTTTTGTAACCTCATCAAAATACTTGGATTTTTCGAATACCATTCTTCAACAATTTCGGCAACTGTTTCGATATCATGATTAATTTCCAAGATCTGTATAGGTTCATTTGTTGGGGGAGGGATTCTGGTTGGAAATACATGTTCTTCTTCTTCGGAGTAGTACTTTGTATCATTGTCTGGTTCATATGTTTCAAATTCAGTCGAGATTTTAAACAGAGATGATTGTTGAGATGTCTCACGTAATTCATTTAATACCAAGTTAATATCACTTTTAAGGTTTTTGACGAATTTAAGTAATTGTTGATTCTTAGTTAATTTGGAGATAGATCTAAATCTATGATCAAATTTATGATTTAATTCTTTAGTTGCTGTATCAACTAAATTTTGGAAATTTGTATCGAATTTTTCAGCTTTAATTGGGATGGTATATTGGGATTCATCGATCTTTTCATTTTCAGAAGGAATTTTAGAATCCATGACAATATCTTGAGTTGAATCCTTTTTTTTAACTTTCTTATTAATGATTTTAGATGGAATTTTACCACTTTCTTTCATTATTAAATAATCAAGTGCAATTTGTCTATTTGGAATTTCTTTATTACTTAAATGATAAACCAAAAAGTTGATTTCTTGTAATTTACTAAAAGCAGGATCCATTTTACGTAATCTAATAACTGGTTTATTACTTGAACTCATATTAAATTGTTCTTCATAAAATTCTTTCATTAATTCACCAGTAACAAAAAAATTATCCATGTTTTTACCACAACAAAATCGAATAAAATGTTTAAAAGTTGTTATATAACGTTTTCTTGTTTCAAAACCAAGTGATAAAAGTCTTGCTTTTGCTTCTGGATTCGTCAAAACTTCTTCATCGAATTTTTTGAACATTTTAATAACTTGTTCTGTATCTTTACTCATTATTCGTTTATTAATCTTGATGTTTTCACGATCAACTTTATATTTTCTTTTTGGAGGAGAATCTGATCCATCATCTGTAAGTTCTATTAAGGATGCAGGTGATAACATAGAAGTACCAGTTAATTCTGAATCAACAAGATTTTCATCTTTCCCAATAATACTAGATGATATTATAGAAGTTATTGGGATCTTTCCATCTATTGAGTCTACGATGATATTCAGTCGTTTTGACTTTTCAGGTTCGATTTCATTATTATTTAATAAAGGTGTTGAAGGAGATGAAATATTGGACTGTGTAGATAAACTTGGTTCGAAATTACCTCTTTGTCTCTTAGTTCTTGGTGTCGATGACGTACTTGGGTTCTCCACAACAGACCCTCTTGAACTCGATCTGGTGGAAACCATGATATCTGTTTACCTTAAACTAAAGATGAAGTGTTTTGGTACTTAGTGTAAAAAGTTTTTTATGGGAAGACGCAAAAAAAATTAAAATTTTATACCCCTTTCATTCTACCCCCCAAGAAATATTGGGTATGAAAGGATGAGAGTGACATAATGTTTAGTGTCTATAGTAGAGTGTAGTAGAGTGTATTAGAGTGTAGTAGAGTGTAGTAGAGTGTAGCAGAGTGTAGTAGAGTATGGTCTATGGTGCGTACACTCCATAGTAGACTCTATAATAGGCTTCATAGTAGGCTCTGGTAGACTCTATAGTAGGCACTATAGTAGACTGGTATGCTCCATAGTAGGCTCTGGTAGACTCTATAGTAGGCAATATAGTAGACTGGTATGCTCTATGGTAAGTTCTATAGTAGACTGTATGGTACGTGCACTATATAGTATAGACTCGATGGCCACTCTGTAGACACTTCATAGTACGTAGACCCCGTAGTGATCTGTGTGGTACGCAGAATTTATCGTATACTTTATAGTAGACTGTATAGTAGACTCTACCGCACGTAGACTCTATAGTAAAATTGTTGGTAGGTAGGCTCTATAGTAGACTCTCTGGTACGTAACCTATGATAGACCCGTAGACTTTGTGCTGCATAGACCCAATAGTACACTCTATGGAGTACCTCTATGTACAAACTCTAGTACGTAGACTCGGTAAAGACTCGTATGTCGACTCTACACCATAGCCCATCCATCTACACTCTTATAATTTGAGAAATCTCTCTATGCATAAATTCAATATCAATACTGAATCCTAACTAACCTAATAACAAGAAGTATAAACCCGATAACATCCCGATGCATCTAAACCAATCATCTCCTTGCTCTTTCTTTTAAAAGTCTTAATTCATTATCTGATTTTTGACTACCTTTTTCAATAATTAAATTACGTAATAATTTATTTTCCATCTCTAATTGTTGGACTTTATTTTCAAAATCTTTTATAACTTCATTAAGTGAATGAAGTTGATTTTCCATTTGTTTTTCTTTTAATTTCTTCTTAATTCTAAATCTTGCAGAAGCTGCTGTATTTCTTCTACGTTTATCTACTTCAGATGATGAATTATTTATACCAGGAGTTCGTATAGATCCGGGTGTTAATGAATCATTATATCCATAAGTATCTTCACTTGAATCTGGAGATCCTTGAGGACTATTCATATTAATTGAAGATGAAATACTACTACTTGCATCTCCATTAAATTGAAAAGATTCCGTAACTCCTTGAATTTGATTATGTTGTCTAATTGGAGAATATTGAAATTGATTTGAAGTTTCAGTAGATTGACTTGGAAGATGAGGTACATCCGAAATCTTTGTTTCATTTGGTGTTTCACCTGTTGTAGTATCAGATGGTACAACATTTCCTAAACTTGCTTGATGTTGTACAATTAATGCACTTAATAAATCAATTTGATTTTGTGATAAACCTGCTGAAACAAGTGAAGATTTTGCACCGGGAGGTACAGGGAATTTTGGTAAACTTGATACATTAATTCGATCTAATAATGAAGGTTCTTCTTGATTCTTTATAAATGTTGAATCATTTGTTGAAATCATATCAAGCAGTATACTTTGTGTACCTTCATGATCATGATTCTTTGGTTTTTCTTCATCTGGAAATATAAATGAATCATCTGCAAATGCTGCCAAATCCATTGATAATTGTCCATCAATATCTAGATTGGGTGTAAGATCATCTGTTGACCCATTATTAGTCATGAAATTATCTATATATACCAACTGTTCAAGTAATGCAGATGATGTATATTTATCCTCTTCATTCATATTTGCAATATTTTCAATATCAATATTTTGCATCTTTAAAAGGAAAATGTTGTATTTAAATAATTATTTCAGATTTTTGTGTTGATTCAAGATTGTGGAGTCACTATGTTTTGAATACCAATTTTTTTCTGGTTAACTTTACTTCTGTAGAGTGCAAATAGCTCTTTTCAATCGAATATAGGTTCTTTTTATTGTCTTCAAGTTTTTTAATCAATACAAGTTTAAACCTCTTTGGTGTATAGAGATGACTATCAAAAGCTTAGTAACTTTTTTTTCTCTCTCTTGCTACAAATACAAATTGCACCATATCACGTGACAACGTCTACTTTTAATTGATTATTTAACACACCACTGCACGCGACCTGCTGCAATATTTCAAACCAAATTAAGGCAGACTGCATATAATCACAGATAAGCATTCTAATTTCTGATTGGAATGATAAGATGATTAACACAAAAAATAAGATAAAGCCTGTTTCGGCTTCAATTACAGTATATTACAACAAAGTATTATATAATATATTAACAATATAAGAAGAATTGAAGAAATCCGTAAAACCCTGTGATCCGAAATTAAAGAGGCAATGTAATCTAGGTGTGAGCCTTAACTTTTGCCAATGGAGATTGATTGGTAACTCTCAAACGGTATTCAGCAAATGATCTGAATGAATTACCATTGGTTGGAGCCCATCTAACTGGAGTGGTCTTTGACTCGAGTAAAATTGCAACATTAGCAGGAATGTTTCTGCTCCCAGTCTTGACAAACTGAGATGCCGATTTCTTAGTGAAAGTTCTCTTAAAAATTTGGGAAATTCTAATCATGGACATTATTACAATAGTACTATAAAAAAAAAAGAGTAAAACGAATTAATTAAAAGAAAATTAGCTGATATATATATGAATATGTAATTCCGGTGAAGCGAAAAGTGTCTCGTAAAAATTTTCAGATGCATTTCGCATTTTAGTGCTTAAATGAGAAGATCATCTCACTAAAACGAAATTTTCTCGTGGTCTGATCCCCTCACTTTTTTCTCCCCTTTAGCACTAAAATCCTAGAGGAACTCAAAACCCGAAGGTGGAAAAAAAGAGGAGTATTTCCCGTATTTAAATAATTGAATGTTCAACTTAATCCCTCGCGGACTTTTTCTCCCGTTAATTTACTTTATCCGGTCGACTTGAAAATGTTTACTTCATTTCATCCGGTGTGTTTATAATCCTGCATAAATACCCTAATTCATTTCATCCGGCAGACAAATCAAATAATTTCTTAGCATTTATCTGAGGCCAATCAAAAACGGCCATGTTGATGTATTTATGCTACATTCAAATTAACCTCGGACTTTATTTTTGAGTTCATTTTTACATCAAAGTGACTCACTCGGAGTCGGAGAATTATGCATTGACGGTGGGGTTATTCTGTTTTATTTTGATTTCTTTTTTTTTTTTTTATTTTTCACTTCACTAGTTATTTCTTGTTACATCACCATTTCGATTATCCATGGAACTGCTAACTATAATTAATCTACCCATTTTGTACCTTAAACTAAGTTGGTTACTCATTTTCTTCTCCTCGTATTATTTTTCGGAGTACGGAGTAATCTTATCCATGCGGAGCACCAAGATTTTTCTATAGTAAAATATTTTTCAAAATAATATATAATCCCCCGTTTTTCGTTAGTATTTGAAAAAAAATTAAAAATAATCTTTAACCTAAACACAATTGAATGACATCCTTAACATCTGGCGAATCTGCCAGAATTAATCAAATGAGAAGCGAATCAACCGTTTTGGGTACAATGAATAAAATCTTGGTGGCTAATAGAGGTGAAATTCCAATTAGAATCTTTAGAACTGCTCATGAATTATCAATGCAAACAGTTGCTATCTATTCTCATGAAGATAGACTTTCAATGCATAGATTAAAAGCAGATGAATCTTATGCAATTGGTAAAAAAGGTCAATTTTCTCCTGTTCAAGCTTATTTACAAATTGACGAAATCATCAAAATTGCAAAGCAACATAATGTTAATATGATTCATCCAGGTTATGGATTTCTTTCTGAAAATTCGGAATTTGCAAGAAAAGTTGAAGAAAATGGAATTGCATGGATTGGTCCATCTTATAAAACAATTGATGCTGTTGGTGATAAAGTTAGTGCTAGAACTTTGGCTATCAAAAATAATGTTCCAGTTGTTCCTGGTTCTCCAGGTCCAATTGATTCTGTTGAACAAGCAAATAAATTTGTTACTCAATATGGTTATCCAGTCATCATTAAAGCCGCTTTTGGTGGTGGTGGTAGAGGTATGAGAGTTGTTAGAGAAGGTGATGATTTGGAAGATGCATTTAAAAGAGCAACTTCTGAAGCAAAAACCGCTTTTGGTAATGGGACTTGTTTTATCGAAAGATTCTTGGATAAACCAAAACATATTGAAGTTCAATTATTGGCTGATAATTATGGTAATGTTATTCATCTTTTCGAAAGAGATTGTTCTGTTCAAAGAAGACATCAAAAAGTTGTTGAAATTGCACCTGCAAAAAGTTTACCAAAATCTGTTAGAGATGCAATTTTAACAGATGCTGTTACTTTAGCTAAAAATTCTAATTATAGAAATGCTGGTACTGCTGAATTTTTGGTTGATGAACAAAATAGACATTATTTTATTGAAATTAATCCAAGAATTCAAGTCGAACATACAATTACTGAAGAAATTACTGGTGTTGATATTGTTGCAGCTCAAATCCAAATTGCTGCAGGTGCTTCACTTGAACAATTGGGTCTTTTACAAGATAAAATCACAACTAGAGGTTTTGCAATTCAATGTAGAATCACAACAGAAGACCCTGCAAAGAATTTCCAACCTGATACTGGTAAGATTGAAGTTTATAGATCTGCTGGTGGTAACGGTGTTAGATTGGATGGTGGTAATGGATTTGCTGGTTCAATCATTTCTCCACATTATGATTCTATGTTGGTTAAGTGTTCTTGTTCTGGTTCTACTTATGAAATTGCTCGTAGAAAAATGTTAAGAGCTTTAATTGAATTTAGAATTAGAGGCGTTAAAACAAATATCCCATTTTTATTGGCCATGTTAACAAATGAAACATTTATTAATGGTAATTGTTGGACTACTTTTATCGATGATACTCCTTCTCTTTTCCAAATGATTGGTTCTCAAAATAGAGCCACAAAATTGTTGAATTATTTGGCCGATATTGTAGTCAATGGATCTTCTATTAAGGGTCAAATTGGTGAACCAAAATTGGCAGAAGAAGCCTTGATTCCAGATTTACATGATCCAAAGACTGGTATTAAGATTGATATTGCAAAAACTCCAATTCCAAGAGGTTGGAGACAAGTTTTATTGGAAGAAGGACCAGAAGAATTCGCCAAAAAAGTTAGAAATTTCAATGGTACCCTTTTGACCGATACTACTTGGAGAGATGCTCATCAATCACTTTTGGCTACTAGAGTTAGAACAATTGATTTGGCAAACATTGCTCCAACTACTGCACATGCCTTGAATGGACTTTTCTCTTTAGAATGTTGGGGTGGTGCCACTTTTGACGTTTGTATGAGATTCTTACATGAAGATCCATGGGCTAGATTACGTCAATTACGTAAATTAGTTCCAAATATTCCTTTCCAAATGTTATTAAGAGGTGCTAACGGTGTTGCTTATTCATCTTTACCTGATAATGCTATTGATCAATTTGTAAAGCAAGCAAAGGATAATGGTGTTGATATTTTCAGAGTTTTCGATGCCTTGAATGATTTGGAACAATTGAAGGTTGGTATTGATGCTGTCAAGAAGGCAAATGGTGTTGTTGAAGCTACCGTTTGTTATTCTGGTGATATGTTACAAGAGGGTAAGAAGTATAACTTGGAATACTACTTGGATGTTGTCGATAAGATTGTTGCAATGGGTACTCATTTCCTTGGTCTTAAGGATATGGCTGGTACTTTAAAACCAAGAGCTGCTACTATTTTGGTTAGTAAAATCAGAGCCAAATATCCTGACTTGCCAATCCATGTCCACACTCACGATTCTGCTGGTACTGGTGTTGCCTCTATGGTTGCTAGTGCCAAGGCAGGTGCCGATGTTGTTGATGCTGCTTCGAACTCTATGTCTGGTATGACTTCTCAACCATCGATCAATGCTATTTTGGCTTCTTTGGAAGGTGAAATTGCCATGGGTGTTGATGATTCTTTTGCAAGAAAATTGGACACATATTGGGCACAAATGAGATTACTTTATTCTTGTTTCGAAGCTGATATGAAAGGTCCAGATCCAGAAGTTTATCAACATGAAATTCCAGGTGGTCAATTGACCAATTTATTATTCCAAGCTCAACAATTAGGGTTGGGTACTAAATGGTTACAAACTAAGGAAACTTATGCTATTGCAAATAAGATTTTAGGTGATTTAGTTAAAGTTACTCCAACATCTAAGGTTGTTGGAGATTTGGCTCAATTCATGGTTTCTAATAATTTAACTGAAGAAGATGTCAATAAATTGGCTGCTGAATTGGATTTCCCAGATTCAGTCTTGGACTTTATGTCTGGTTTAATGGGTACTCCTTATGGAGGATTCCCAGAACCATTAAGAACCAAGATGTTGGGTAACAAGAGAGTCAAATTAGACAAGAGACCAGGATTAACTTCACCACCAATTGATTTCAATGCTATCAAGCAAGAATTGGTTTCAAGGTATGGTTCAATCACTGAAGCCGATATTGCATCATATGTCATGTATCCAAAGGTTTATGATGATTTCCGTAAAGTTGTTGAAAAATATGGTGATTTATCTGTTTTACCAACCAGATATTTCCTTAGAGCTTGTAAGATTGGTGAAGAATTATCTGTTGATATTGAACAAGGTAAAACTTTAATTATTAAATTATTGGCAATTGGTGAAATTTCTCAACAAACTGGTAGAAGAGAAGTTTTCTTTGAATTAAATGGTGAAATGAGATCAGTTACTGTTGATGATAAGACAGTTTCTGTTGAAACCAAGACCAGAGCCAAGGCTCAACAACCAAATGAAGTTGGTGCACCAATGTCTGGTGTTGTTATTGAAATCAGAACTAAGGAAGGTAAAGAAGTTAAGAAGGGTGATCCAATTGCCGTTTTATCAGCCATGAAGATGGAAATGGTAATTAGTGCACCTGTTAGTGGTAAGGTTGGTCCTATTTCAATCAATGAAGGTGACTCTGTTGAAGCCAACGATTTGATTGCTGCCATCTTTTAGTGACATTTACTGCTCTTTAGTGACACTATGCCATCTTTTGAGTGCCATCAATAGAGTTTTGTTTATACGAGGTTATGATGTACATTAGAAAAATTAATATATACGAAATTATTATAAAATGTAGAATGCTTATTTAAATACTTTATTTCTCATCCGAGATTTTGAAGTAGCTTTAAATAAACCTAATTCACGTCTTCGTTTGTTCATAATTTCATTATTTTTATTATCAATTTGTTCTTGCTCTTGCAGTTTTGCTTCAATTTTTTCATTCAATTCTCTATTTTCAGCATCTATTGAATTTAATTCTTGTATTAATTTTTGTTCATATGCTGCCTTCAGATTTTCATCATCTTCATCATCTTGATATTCAACCGCTACTTTGTTACTTGCAATTCCATTCCAACTTGGATCATTGATAATATTATGGGTAAAGTTGGTTTGTGACAAGATCCGAATCCATTGATCGAGAAGATCGTGTGTATTGGTACTTGATCGGTTCATTCGCAGTATATCTGTTTGTGTGAGCTTGACAGTTTGTATGAGTTTTGCTATAGTGTTGTTAATTTTGATTAGTTGTGCCAATTCTCTTTCAAGCGCGTACTGCTTATTAGTCACGGTTCCATTATTACTACCAGAGCTATTTGGATTACCAGCCGCGTTCCCTTGTTGAGTTGGGTTGCTCCCTTGCTGTGTTGGGTTGTTCCCTTGCTGAGTGGGAGTGTCAATGATAGTATCTTTTCCTTGAATCATAGTTGATAAAAAGAAAAACAATCAAAATAAAATTTGACTGAAAAATGCAACCCCAAAAAAGTTTATGCAAAAACATACACAGCAAATTAAGTGTCACAGATAACAATGAGTGAGCAAGACCAAGACCAATTCAACAAGCTAGTATCGAGTCTTCCAACACGATGGGAAATCGAGCTTGAATTTGTTCAATCGCTATGTAACATTCAGTACCTCAACTACTTGGCTCAGAATAATTACTTGAACGATGAACTGTTTGTAAACTACTTGGAATATTTGAATTACTGGAAACTACCACAGTACGCAAAGCATTTGGTGTATCCTAATTGTCTACACATATTAACTTTGCTTCAAAGTGAAGATTTTAGAAAAAGTATAGCGAATCCAGAGTTTATGAGTAATTTAATGAATGATATGGTCAAGAGATGGCAAGATAAGGAGGGAGAGAGTGAACTTATGATCGAGCCAAATGGGAACGTTTCTGGGAATGAGCCTGGAAGCGTGTCTGGGAACGTGTCAAATGGGAACGTGTCTGGGAATGTGTCTGGGAACGAACCTGGGAACGAGCCTGTTAACTCGGGTACTGAGGTGCTAGAAAAAATCGCTACCAATGGCTCGTAGTTGCACACTTGTAAAAAATCGCACCAATAGCTAAAAACTGTACTATAGATAAATAAATTTTGCCACTGCCCAAAACAGCAAAGCAAAAAAAAAGGTGTAATTATTCTTTATCTCCACATAAAATGTCGATATATGATAGGCATTATAATGCCATATGTAATTCGATGAAAAGCTTAACCAATAAGATGTCGCCTATAGTGACCGGCAGTGAAGTTACATTCTTTGCGTCGTTTATATTGAATTTCATTGTGGGTAAAATAATTCATTTGGTATCTCCAAATGAAGAAGTTTATAATTATTATAATGATAAACGGAATATTTTCAATCAATTATTCGTTAAAAAAGGATGGTTATGGACTACTTTATACATTGGAGTATTCTATGGGATTTTAAATTACAAAAAACAAGTCAAAATTGGCCAACTTTATGGTGCGACCATTAGATTTATTGCAGTAACTATATGGTGGTGGTTATTTACACAATGGTGTTTTGGATTACCAATCATGGATAAGATATTTGTGATTACAGGAGGTCAATGTTATGTTAACTCGAGTGTTCGTCATCCAATTATATCGTTGTTTCAAGAACTGATTCAATCAGCACAAGTTGGTCTGGGGTTATTACAATCAAATCAAGTCACCTCTTATCAATGTAGAAAAATCCGTGGTAAATGGGAAGGAGGACATGATCCATCGGGTCATGTGTTCTTATTGATTCATTCACTGTCATACATGTTTTTAGAAGGTTCTCCTTTTTGGAGTTCATGGGATTTACTTTACTCAAACATCCAAAAGTTTATCAAGAATTTAAAAGTCTCGAAAACAATTGTTGAGAAGAGGAATTTGACAATCTCATTCATTTTAGAGAATCCTCATATTCTTCTTATTCAATTGATTTCATTCTGGTCTTTTATGCTCTTTATGACAAATATTTATTTCCATTCATTGTTTGAAAAATTTGTGGGGTTAATTTTTGGATTTATTGGTGTTGTTGTAATTTATATTGTACCGAGAATAGTCTAGATAATAGAAGGTAATGGTGAATAGAGTAAACTGTAGCAGTGAGAGTAAACTGTAGCAGGTAAAGTAAACTTTAGGATGCAAAATGTCAACCATTGACATGAAGGCAAACCGAGCCCGAAACCGAGCCCGAAACCGAGCCCCAAACCAACCGTCAAACCCTTCATAAGGTGTTCGTATGATAAGTGAAAGCCTCTGCGGCAGTTACCCTGAGAACACTCCTGTACGCGTCTTTTTCATCTCGTAAAACGCGAAAAACATTTTTTGTTTTTATCTGCAAGGAGTAAACGCGTTGTAAACAAATAATTCAATTTATAAACAATAGTGCCAAACATTTCAATTTTGTATCCTAAATAGGTAAAAAGACACCCGTCGCCAGAATTTAAATGTATTTTGTACATCACTACACACGCTAATTAAGTATAGTACATGACATTTGGTATTGTTTTTCTTTTGTGTTGTTATTTTAATGATTCAAATAAATATTTTGGTGTTTCAAATTACTATTCCTTATACTTAATATACCATCATATCCCTTGAACCCATCAACGTCAAACTTTCAAAAATTTTCATACACTTCTTCGAAAGCTTAACTCACCACTAGTCATTCATTCGTTACTGAAAACCCATCTTGTCTCGGCTTAAAGAGAAGAATATAACAAAGGAATAATAAGATGATACTCATATGGTTATTTCTGATCCTTATGTACACAGCATTGGCTCAAGTGTATGTGGGATTCCCATTGAATGAACAATTACCAACCGTTGCAAGAATCAACGAACCTTACCTGTTCACTTTGGCCAGCTCAACTTATAAATCATGGGCTGGCTCTACCATCAATTACTCAGCTTCAAACTTACCCAATTGGATGAATTTTGATTCAAATTCAAGAACTTTTGAAGGAACTCCTTCGGATTCTAATGTCGGTACTTTTGAAATAACTCTTACTGGTCAAGATCCAATGGATAATACTTTTATTTCAAACAATTATTCAATGATTGTTTCGAATAATTCTGGTTTGGAATTATCGTCTTCTGATGTTATGTTTGTTGAAATTGCTCAATATGGTCAAACAAATGGAATTAATGGATTAGTTTTAAAACAAGGTGACTCTTTTAATATCAAATTTGATAAATCCACTTTTAAATCTTATTCAAATTCAACTAGACCAATCATCGCTTATTATGGACGTTCTCAAGATCGTTCTTCTTTACCAAATTGGGTTTCTTTTAATTCAGATGATTTATCATTTTCAGGTACTGTTCCTTATGTAACTTCTTCAATTGCTCCATCTTTTGAATATGGATTTAGTTTTATTGCTACTGATTATTATGGTTATGCTGGTGCTGAAGGCATTTTCCAAATCATTGTTGGTGCACATCAATTGAGTACTTCTGTAAATGAAACAATCAAAATTAATGGTACTTTTAATGATGATTTTAATATCAATATTCCTGTTTTATCAGATGTTTATTTGGATGGGAAACTAATTGCAAAAAGTAATATTTCTCAAATTTATGCTCAAGATTTACCAAGTTTTGTACAATTAAATACGGGGAATTATACTTTGACTGGTAAATTTCCTGATTCTGCAAACCATGCCAATTTCACCATCAGTGTTAAGGATGTCTTTCAAAACATCGTTGATATTCCATATTCTTTCGATTCAATTGGATCGGCTTTTACTTTGAATGATTTACCTAATGTTAATGCTACAAAGGGTGAATATTTCCAGTATCAATTGTTGAACTCATTCTTCACCGATGCAACTGGAACTAACGTGAATGTCAGCTTCAGTAATGCCAATTGGTTAACTTATCATACCGATAATAAAACTTTTAATGGTATGGCTCCAACAGATTTAAGTAATTTACAAGTTTCTGTGACTGCTAGTTCAAGTTATGATACCGAAACCAAATCTTTTGAAATCGACTCGATCAATGCTTTGGCATCATCATCTTCATCATCATCAACCACCAGTTCCTCCAGCTCTGCTACAAGCTCATCATCAAGCTCGCAAACATCTACTGCTCAGCACAAAAAGAAAAAGAACAATACAAAAGCTTTGGCAATTGGTCTTGGTGTTGGGATTCCAGTATTTATTATCCTCCTTTTACTTTGTCTTTTCCTTTGTTGTTTTAGAAGAAGAAAGGCTGAAAGTTCAGATACAACTAAAAAGGATGTTGAAAAGTATCCTAATAGCCCCGAATTAACTAGTCCAGGTTTTGGTATTACTGTCAACAGAGATGACTCGAATGAAACTGCCAAGCATGTCGCAGCTCTCGATGTTTTACAACTACCATCTGATGATGAGAAATACGACAACGATGACCTCAGAAGTACCTCGTCTTCGATTACTCATGTTGATTATGATGATTCAAAGTTTTATGATGCTTCTGAAAAACCAATGAAATCATGGAGAGCTAATGATAGATCTGATATTGCATTACAATCACAACAGAAATTAGCTGGTAAAATCAATAGAGTTTCAGATGCTTCTGTTAGTACCGTAAATACCGAGAATTTATTTTCAGTAAGATTAGTTGATGATAAATCTTTTAGAAATTCTGGACAATCTGAATCTTTGAATTCAAGATTATTCTTGAGTAATAATTCATTGAATGCTTTATTAAATAGAAGTTCTTCTGGTAATATTCAAAGATTAGATAGTGAGGGTAATATTGTTGGAATCTTGGATAATGGTAACCATAGTCCAGTCAAACAAGTTACTGTTGCAGCTTCTAATGCATATGAAAGACCAAGACTTTCTCGTTCACCTTCTGCCAATTTAGATATTGTTGTTGAAGAAAATTCAAGGGAATATAAAGAAAGCCCTCAACATGAAGGGATTGGTGGATTTGAAAGTTATAAATTCAATGAAGATACAGATTTAAGCAGTCATAATTTATTTTCCAAATTTAATGAATCTCGCGATCCATCACGTTCAAATAGTGAACGAGAATTTTCTAATTATAATTTGAATAATCATAATGATCAAGAAAGTGATAATTATTCAGATGAATTCATGGCTACTAAAGTATCTGATGGTGAATTTCAATGGGCAGAATCTAGCACTAGACAAATTCCAAATGCTGATTATGTATCACCTGTATCAGAACATTTCTTATTAAATGATGAAACAAGAGCTGGTACTCCAATAACTTTGAAAAATTCCCCAATGGATCATAAAAATACTTCTGTGATTTCTTTGGGTTCGCTTAGTTCGGATAAGATATTAGATAATCGTCTTAAATCTGATGGTTCATTGAAACAAAAGGCAAAATTGATCAATTTCACTAGAAAGGGAAGTTTAAGAGAATCGGTTCATGAACATGAATTTGCATTCCATGGTCAAACTGCACAAATTCATGACGATGATCAATAGATAATATCTTACCACTGCATTTTTTCATTTCGCTGGATACAATAGAATCCAAATGATCTATAATGATTCATGAGGACTTAATTTTTAGATTTTTATTACAACCCCTAAATACCCCTTAACATATTTTACATTTACTTCTTTAATTGTTTACTTAATATATGATTTAATTCACATTTATTTATCTATTAGTTTTCAATGTGAGTAGGCAAACTATCGACAAAGTAAGCTGTATCCAGAGCTCTTCTTCTGGCTTGAATGTATTCCATCATTTCAGAATAAGTTTGAGGGATCACAGAGCTATACTTTTGATTTACTTCACTATGAGTATTCGATGAGTTCTTTGGAACAAAGAAAGAGTAAATAAATGTACCAGATTCTTTAAATTCATCACTATCCAAATTTTTGATCGAAGTATCAACCTTGACTTGAATTAAAGTCCCTGGTTCTGAAAGGAAGGCATCAGGATTAGAAGATAATTTATTAGTAGCAGGTAAAATAAAATTGAATGGAGAATCAGATTCATGGGCCTCAGCATTATCATGAACGTGTTCAGTATACACAACAGATGCTTCCATTGATAAGATGGCACCAACTGGGACTGGAGCTTTGAAAGTTGTTGAATCCAAAGAAACAAATCTTGGACCAGAAGATGAAAATCCAGCAGATGCAACATAAGCCAATTCAAAAGATTGTCTTAATAAATAACCACCAAAGATCATATAAGAATGTCTATTTCTATATTGTGGTTGCATAATTAAAGTTGATTTTATAGTTGTATCTTTCATAAAGGAAACTCCTTGAGGTAATTGTTTCTTATTGGCAACAAGTGCTTTTGAAGATTTCCACATATCATAAGCTAATCTATTTTCTTCATCTGTTGGTTGAATTAACTTTTCATTTTTCGCAGCCAATTTTTTTTTGGCATTATGAGATTCTGCTCTTCTATGATCTAACCATTGAGCTTCAGTTGTTGGAATTAATCTATTAATAGCAAATGATTTATGAGTAATTGGATTACGAGCAACAAAAGTAAAATTTGCAGTTAAAAATACAGCTTCTTGAGGTAATGAATCCAATGAAATTTTTTCAGGAACTTTATCTTCAAAAGCATAACCTTTAACTGTAATTTCCATTGAAGATTTACCTGTCCAAGTACAAGAACCAGCAAGAACAAAATTGAATTTACTTATTTCATCAACTTTTTTCACCATATAAATTCTATCAACACTTGCAGTTACATTGACAGGTTCAGCTGGTGCACAATGTCTATAAGCGATTCTACCAGCAAGGGCATCCAAATCTTGAAATAATTGACCAGCTCTTAATCTACCAAAGGCATTTATATAAGAATCACACAACCATTTATCTTCTTTAAAAGGTAATGTCAAGTATGAAAATGAATCTTCTTGACTTCGATCTCCAACAACAGTTGTCTTTGGAGTGACATAACTATAACTATCCAAGACTTTCCCTTCAGCCAATTGTTTATTACGTTCATTCAAAGCATCTATCCAAGTACTTTTATTGGGCAAGTCTTGAGTATCTTGTTTGTCGGCCATTATAGTGGCGGTAGCATCTGCGGCTTCAACGGCATTATGTGAACCGGCGACATCGGGTCTATGAAAATTCTTTTTCACGGTTGTTGCAGTTGCATTAAAACGAACGAGATTCCTCGAATATGTGCTGCCGATTCTGGCAATTGATTTGATATACATGGTTTGGTGATTAACAAAATTTATCGAATTTTATGTTGTATTTATATTAGTCATGAGATGATTCAATCCCCTCGCTTGACATTAGTCTCAACAAACACAAAAAAGAAAAGCTGCGCGACTCGACTGTATATAGCCAGCCAGTAGCTGACACATAGTACACACTGTATAGATAAGAGAAGGCTAGACCGATAACACATATTAGTTGTTGGCAATCAGGGGACTGTTTTGGGAAACCCCTCCTGAAGTGCCGCCTTCACTGTTTGTTGAGTACAGATGACATTTCATTATCTGTTTAGAGATAGATAAGTTAGGGAAACACCCGGGAGATCCCGCTTTTGGTTTTTCCGAAATATACCGGGACCGAGGGGTATGATGACTTTAAAACAAATTGACCTGTATGAAATCTACATTAATTAATCTGCAAAATACATCACTTAACCTGTAACTCCTTGAATTCTCCTTTAAAATCATTTTGTCTGGACTTACATCTCCGAACCCAAACAAAAAAAAACAACAAATTTTAAAAATTACGGTCCTCATCTGTCCGTTTTTACAGGTTCTCTACAAACTGTAAAAATTGCTTACAAAATTTTCTCAGCCAAAATACGCTCCGAAAAAACGAGATCCAAAAAAAAAAAAATATTACTATCACCGCTTACTTACCAGTTTCTAGTAGGAAAGTTTCTCGTAGGAATATCCAATTTGATTGAAAAAATGGCTCCAAAGTTATCGTCTGTCGCCAAAACCGCACAATTAGCTTCGCAAGCTTTGAAGACCAATGTTGTTGGTAGAACCTTGCCACAAGCAGGTCAATTCCAAGCATTGAGAATGATGGATTCTCGTGCCGCCTCTTCTGCTGCTGGTACCAAGACCATCACCGTCAGAGATGCCTTGAACGCTGGTCTTGCCGAAGAGTTGGACAGAGACGACAATGTCTTTGTGATGGGTGAAGAAGTTGCTCAATATAACGGTGCCTACAAGGTTACCAGAGGTTTATTGGACAGATTTGGTGAAAGAAGAGTAATTGATACTCCTATTACCGAAATGGGTTTCACTGGTTTAGCTGTTGGTGCTGCTTTCCATGGTTTAAAGCCAGTTTTGGAATTCATGACTTTCAACTTTGCCATGCAAGCCATTGATCAAATCATCAACTCTGCTGCTAAGACTCATTATATGTCTGGTGGTAAGCAACCATGTAACATCACTTTCCGTGGTCCAAACGGTGCCGCTGCTGGTGTTGCTGCCCAACACTCCCAATGTTATGCCGCTTGGTACGGTTCTATTCCAGGTTTAAAGGTTCTTTCGCCTTACTCTGCTGAAGATTACAAGGGTTTGATTAAGGCTGCCATTAGAGATCCTAACCCAGTTGTTTTCTTGGAAAATGAAATCGCTTATGGTGAATCTTTTGAAATCTCCGAAGAAGCTTTGTCTTCTGATTTCGTCTTGCCAATTGGTAAGGCCAACATCGAAAGAGAAGGTACCGACATTACATTGGTTTCTCACAGTAGATCTGTTAAGTTCTGTATGGATGCTGCCGAAACTTTGGAAAAACAATACGGTATTAAGGCTGAAGTTGTTAACTTGAGATCTATCAAGCCATTGGATGTTGACACCATTGTTGCATCTGTTAAGAAGACCAACCATTTGGTTACTGTTGAAGCCGGTTACCCAGGTTTCGGAGTTGGTTCCGAAATTTGTGCTCAAATCATGGAAACTGAAGCTTTTGATTACTTGGATGCTCCAGTTGAAAGAGTTACTGGTTGTGAAGTTCCAACCCCATACGCTAAGGAATTGGAAGACTTTGCCTTCCCAGATGAAGAAGTTGTTCTCAGAGCTTCAAGAAAGGTTTTGGGTTTATAAATGTATATACCCTCACATAATAAAGTATCATATTAGTTAGAAAAAAAAACCTGTATATAAAAACGACACGCACCACTAAAAAGATTGAAAATTACGTACCAAATTAACGGTAACATGTCTGGTAACGTACACAAACGAGGCCATTCGATGGAGCCTTCGTCAATGGATAACCCATTGACATACTCCCAAATAAGTGAAGAAAACGACGGGTTACTACCAGTTTCAAACCGCAACTTGGAGAAAAATAATGATACTACCCATACTGAAATTGGATCCAGAAAACCAGCCAAATTAAACAAAATTGATAGACCTGCATTCTTTGTATTGGTTCTACTTTACTTACTACAAGGGATCCCGGTTGGGTTGGCCTTTGGCTCGGTCCCATTCATCTTAAAGACAAAATTATCATATTCACAAGTTGGAGTATTCCTGTTGGCATCATATCCATACTCAATGAAATTAATTTGGTCACCAATTGTTGATGCTATTTACTCCCAAAAACTCGGTAGAAGAAAGTCGTGGATTATACCAATTCAGTTTATATCTGGAATAACACTAATTTATCTCGGGTTTATAATCAATGATTTGATTGAAAATCCAGAAGAACATTTGGTCAAAATTACTACTTGTTTCTTCTTGCTCATATTCTTCTGTGCGACTCAAGATATAGCAGTTGATGGTTGGGCCTTGACCTGCTTGTCTAAAGAATCATTATCGTTTGCATCTACCGCTCAAACCATTGGTATCAATTGCGGTTACTATTTTTCATTCACTTTATACCTCACTTTAAGCTCACCAAATTTTGCAAATAAATTCTTAAGAAAAGTCCCAATTGATTCTGGATTATTTAATATGGGTCAATATTTGAATTTTTGGGGTTGGATTTATTTAATTGTTACAGTTTTTATCTATTTTGTACCTGAAGATCCTCCACATTTACGTAAAATCAATCTTTTAGAAAAAAAATTGGATCAAGATGATTCAATTTATAACAAGGGTAAAAATCAAATGGTTGCAAAATTTCAACTGGTTCAAAATGTTTATGTCTCGATGTACCAAGTTTTAAAATTACCAAATATTCAAATTTTGATTGTTATATTACTTATTTCGAAATTGGGATTTCAGGTTAATGAAGCTGCAACAAATTTAAAATTGCTTGAAAAAGGCTTATCAAAAGAAGATTTATCAATTGTTGTATTGATTAATTTCCCATTTGAAATGTTGTTCAGTTATCATGCAGGCAAATTATCAACAGGGAAAGTCCCATTAAGACCATGGATCATCGGGTTTGCTGGTAGGTTGGTTGCTGCGGTCATGGCTCAATTGATCATATACTTCTTTCCGTCAGATGGGCAAGTATCATTGTCCTATTTTATCCTTATCACCATTCAGCATTTATTCAGTTCATTTATGGCAACTATTCAATTGGTTTCTCTCTCTGCATTTTTCTTAAAGATTGCAGACCCTTCGATCGGTGGTACTTATATGACCACGTTAAATACAGTGTCCAATTATGGTGGGACTTGGCCAAGGTTAATCATTTTCATGCTCATTGATAATTTGACCATATCAAATTGTCGAGTAAGTCCAAGCAAACTGTTTGAAATCACTAGTGAGTTTTTAAAAGAACAATGTACGGCAGAAGGTGGGGTCATAAGTATCATTAGAGACGGTTACTATTATACAAACGTTGTATGTGTATCACTAGGCATTCTTATCTTGTGGTGGGTAAAGAGAAAAATCACGTATTTACAAACCTTACCAAATAGTTCATGGAGAGTCTCCAAGTAGTATATTTATTAGACGCACTTAGTCATTATGTAACTGATTACTAGTCATTTCTAGTTATTACTAGTCATTTTTACTCATTTCTACTAATTACTAGTCATTTCTACTCATTACTATTCATTACTTACTATTACTTACTATTACTACTCATCACTACTCATTGAAATCTTTGTAACTTAGCATTGTAACTATTCTCGGCCGGGACATGAAACTCATCATTTAAGAAATCTATGGGTGAGAATGGGATTTTAGCATCGTGCGACATCTTTTTAGATACCGCAGAGTATGAACCTATCATCGAGGGAATAAGCGATGTAGGTAAAGGTGAAGATGGATCATAACTGGCTTTGGACTCAAAATGAATGGTACTTTGACTTGGAGTTTTCCGATGCTGATATATATGTTTCGATGATGATGCTGATATATAATGTGGTGGAGGTGGAGGTGTATTTATAAGGTAGCTTGTTTTTTGAAATGTCATGAGTGATGTGTTTTCGTCTATAGTACGAGGCTGTTCATAATCTTCTGTTTCAAATAAGCTTCGATGATTGTTGGTGTACCAATCAGGTTTTTGGAAATGTAAAAGCGAATTAGAGGAAGATTCAAACGAATTGTCATTAAAAGATTCATTGCCTAATCGAATATCACTGGATATAGATGAGTTTCTTGATGAACCCCACCGTTTAAAATACAAACATTGAAAGATAATGATCGTATCAAATATGACAGTACCAACACTCCCAACAATAAAAGGTAATTGATCCAGAAATACTTTTCTAAACAATTCATCAGCTTCAGACATGTCTTTTTTCAAAGAGTACTTGTTTAAAGAAAGTAAATACAAGTCTGACACAATCGAAATTGTATAGAAAGTATTACCCAACATGGCAAATATAAATAAGAATACTGATATGCCATGAGTTGATCTTTTCTTATAATTTTTGATTATTTGAGGGCTTCTCGAAAGTAAGTAAAACATCGAACAAAGCCATGCAGAACATTTCCCAATATCTTCAAGTGCAATGGTATGAAGAAAAGTGATTAATATCAAATGGAAATGAGTTAAATAACTAGAAACTTTTTCGAAAATAGAAGGTGAACTTTTAGGTTCAGTTTTAATCATTTCGAATGCTTCTGCCTTTTTAGCAAGGGTACTTGCAAGAAAAGAAGTACTAAACACTTTGGTCATAATGTTACGTGTAGTTCCTTGTCTATATGGACGGCGAGTGTGTAGTATAGGTGTACTCTTTGCAGATGAATTTGATCGCGAATTATCTTGTGCAAACCTATTCAGTCGTGAAACCACTTTCCTTATGTTTTTCATTCCACTAGGACTATGCCTCATCATATTAGGACTTTGTAATAAGTTATGATGCACTTTTTGCTTTGGATAAACCCTTGTATAATACCAAAATTGCAAGCTTAGTATACAATCAACAAAACAATAATACGCTGCCAAACAGGTTTGAAATGGCATGGCTCTCGTAAGGATGCATCCAATCAAGTTCGTTGTATCCCCACTGATCCAGCAGAGTAGGAAGGCAAGTGAAACACCATCGACAGATTGATTCAAGTGATTTTCTATAATTTGGGGCAATTGTGCAAAGAGCCAAATCGATAAGGATAGTATACCACTGACTTTCGACGCTTGTTCAATGAATTTTTGATTGTCCAGTAGTGTGCTGTTGACTATGGAAGAATTTTGTGCTGTCAGTGATTGTAACACTAAGAAATGTGATGCAAAATTTGACATGATTAGTTAATTTTTACCATATCAGATAGTAACGATAGATAGTATGACTGAATATTTAAAGGGAATCTGAAATTAAAAAGGAATTTGAATCGTTTTGAAATCAACAAAGTTTAGTTGAGTGTGTCAAAACTGGCAATAAACAAGGTTTATCTGCGAAGAGGTAATTTCAAGCAGTTGATAAGACTCATTAAAGTGCGGCACAAAAGAAATAATTGGAAAAAAAGAAATGTGAGAAAGAGTCGGGATTAGTAGCTTGACACAACACAAGTGCAAGAAGCACCCTTCTATCAACCTTACAACAAATCATACAAATGGAAGAGGATGGCTGGAATCGCATATTGTTCTCGAACAAGTCATATCAATTCTCCGAAATTTTTTTGAAGACATATTAGGTAATCATTCGACGCGGTTTGTTCAAATGATCTAATCTGGTAGCGTTCATCAAACTAATAAATCGATCAATGGTCAACTTGTATGATTTGGTAAAGCTGCAACAACAGTTTAACCATTTAAGCACATCTGTACCGACCCTTGATGACGCCTTGTTCCACCACAGCAATGGGAATTATAAGAGGCACCGAATATACGATTTCCAAGCAGCTCCTGGAAGTTCAGGCATCCATTATGTATGCATACGATTGGTACTATCACATCTACTAAATGGAGGAAAAGTCGTGATTATCGACACGTTAAACCGATTTCCTTATCATATCTTACTGGTTCAATCTGATTTCGACAAACTATGGCTATCGAATGGTCAAATTATATCGTATACAGCAGATACATTTCTCAAGTTGCTTACATTGGCACATAATTTACCAAGTGATTCAATGATCATTATAAATGATTTTCATGAATTGGTGGAGTTGCACAAGTACGAATTGACAAGTAGTCATGAAGAGGCTATATATAAATTTCAAATTGAACGTAATATGACTATTATAAGTAACATTGAACAGTTTAAATTCGATGGAACCAAAACAACGATACCGGAGTTACCAACAAGTTCTGATTTATTACGAGAAAACCCAATCACTAAATTCCATACTCATTGTTCTGCATTGATGAATGTATTGCTTGGATACACGATAAAGAATCATCTGATTGTGGTGCTATTAGGCCAGATGAGTACAAAGTATGAAACCACACCGACCGATCCAGTATTAAACTCGGATAATTCCACAGAAACAAGTTTCCGTGATACGAGCGTATCATACAGTAGTCGTTTAGTATTGGGAAATTCACTTGACTTCAAATCTACAAATAAAAATGATATCGATTCATACATAACCTCACGAGTCATCTTCTACAAAGATTGGTATCATAAAACCACGCATTCAAAAGAGCATCCAACGCAAGATATACGGATGGTTTATGCAGTTAAAGTCGACAAATTACAGGGAATGTTGGCGAGAGAATTCGAACCAATTTATTTTGATAATGAACTGGAATCATCAATGGGGATTAAATTGAATGATTTATCTCGACTGGTGAAGATATTGAGTTCTCAGAATACGCAGAATGTACATTTGGCGTATTTGACTTCGCAGAAGCAATTGCTGCAACAAGTGGGGCAGCAAGTGGGGCAACAATCACAACAAGAACAGCAACAAGTGCAACAAGTGCAACAATCACAACAAGTGGAGCAATTGGAGCAACACGTACACCGACAAGTGCATCTTCTCAGTGGAGCATCAGTGCAACTCCAAGCAAGTGAAACAATACTGCATAGAAACCGTAATAGTGAGATACTTGAAAACCTCGAAGTAACCGAAACTAGTACACAATTACAAGACTTTACAAAAAGGGATTCGATAGATGAACCATCAGTAAAAAGAGCAAGAGTAGATCAACCTATAGACTTTCAACTTAATCCTTCACAAAATAGCAATCTTTTAGATGGTCTGATTATATCCGAATCAGAAGAAGAAATACCCTTTTTATAGATACCAAATTGAGTAAAATATTGTATATTTAAAGAAATCTGTAGCGTTGGTGAGAATCTAGCCGCACAAAAATGTATAGAACTTTAATACAAATCAAGTTTAACATTGCTGAAAATTCCACCCTGCGTCATTTTTGTATCATAAATTCTCAAACCGGAAGAGAACAACGAAAAACAAAAATTCATAAAACTAACAGCAAGTCATAAATCTTGAGCAAAAGGTTATTGCTAATAAAAGATGTCTGAACAATTCAAGGCTGCAGTGGATTCAGTTAAAGAATACATTCAACAATGGAATCATCAAGATACAGTTACAAAAGTTAAGAATTTACGTAAGGAAGATGTGATTGAGTATGTCCAATCAATTCAAAAGGAGCAAGTTTTACAAGATTTGAAAGAATTAAAGGTTACTCCTGTAACAGTTTCAATCGCTTTAATTACTGTTACCAGTCTTTTATTTATAGGTTCTTTCTTAGTTTTGGGTAAAAGTGACTCGAGCATTAGTTCGAAGAAACTGAAGAAAAACAAGACCAAAAAGAAGTTGACCAAAGCACAACGCGCAAATCGTGATATACAGTCGATCTTGGAATACGTTGATGTGACTTATATTCCAGCAATTGATAATTATGTCGAGCAATATGATGGTTTGAAACAAGAAGATAAGGATTATAAATACAACTATATCTCTGAAATGTTGTTGAAAGAAACAATCAAATTGGACGAAATTGATGTTGGAACCAATGAAGTATTAAGAACTAACAGAAAAAAAGTTATAAAGTATATTCAAGATCATCAAAAGAGATTAGATACTTTTAAAAAGGAAAAGAATCTTTAAAAAAAGGAACAAATAATTGGAACTTTTTAATAGTCCGATAGACAAGTTTTATTCTAGAGTTCATAATCATCCTTTTGTAATTACTAATAATAATTTATATTTATTTTTGTAACAACTTTTTTAATGATTCTTTGAATTTAACATGTGTATCTTCAAATATAGTTTCTTATAGTGCGATAAATCATATACCGATTAGGAAAATCATTTTATTACTTGATTCAAGTTGTAGTACTGGTTAAAAAATATCTGGGCCACGTAAATTTCAATAGCTAAATATTTTATAAGTCTTGCGCATCTTGAACATGCTTAATGTCAAAATCAGTATCCCAACGCAAGAATACGGCCCCACAGACATCCGTTGGTTCAAAATTTTGATTAAGAGAATTTGGCGTGTGTAATTGGTTTATGAATTGTTTGTACAAACGGCTCATAAAGTTTATGAAAATTGCATGAACTCAAAACCAACGATTAGAAAGTGTTTGAGACAAACGCACAAAAGAGAAAAGGGGGCTCGGATTTGTCCCCTCATTTCATCATTCGGTAGGTAGCTCTACGAGAGTAGCTTTGGAATGTGTTACTCAAATCAGAGCTTTTTATCCATAATCAGCATACACTCCAAATGCTGATCTTTACTATGCAATTTACAACCTCCTCATTTAAATGTCGGTAAGATGCAAAATTGGAGTCTATAAAAAAAAATTGTTGGACTTCACCCAGCAAGATTAAAGAAGAGATACATTAGGAGTGGAATTGTTTTGATGCACGGCGTATTTTTAACGTTAGCATGTATTAATCTGCCTTGATGAGAAGCTACTGATCGAGGCATGTTTCGAGGCGGATCAGCAAGTTAAGCCATACGTAAATAATGCAGATTATTAATTATACCTCCCAAAAGGGCTAATACATCTTGTGTTTTGCCGTACCAACCATCCCTCAAACTAAATAACAGATTAAATTAAAAACAATCTAGTTTTCCTCCGAGGAACATGCGTGTCCAATTTTTTCTTCGAAAACTTTAAAATGGCATTACTTACATGCATAATTGATTTTCTTTTTTATCCGAATCGAGAATGTAATTGTTAAGTCTAATCTCATACCTGCATACTATAAAATATACAAAGTAAATCACCACATTACTCGAATTTGAAAAATTTCCTCATGCAGAATGTAGACTATTACATTAAAAAACTTTAAAAATATTTATTACACAAACTCGGGATTGAAAAATATTACAATATTTTTCTGAACAGCTTGAGTAGCGAGAAGCGTTTTTTTAAACATTTTAAGCGCTTTACGATGTGATGCAGTAAATTTGACTGTAAATAAATATTTGATCAAAATATATGTGTAATTTTTCATTGCATAAAGCGGCCTAAATTTGCACTGTTGTCTCTGTAATAGTCCCTATATTTTCTTCCTTCTGTCTTCTCCTCCTATCTTATACAAACTAAAAAAAAAATATTTAAATTAACCCTTAAAATAATATTGGAGAAGTTTATTCTGCTCGTATAAATAGATAGACCCATCCTTATTGTTAATTAACAATAGAACGAGTCAACTTCAATATCTTGATCAGGCTTAAAAGTCATCTTTCGGATAATATAAATTCATAGTCATTTTTCCATAATTGAGCACGCAAATAAAAGCAATCTTTTCATAATGCCCAGTAAACATTCCAACCAAGTACGAGTCCCATATCCACCAACAAGAACTCCATTATTGGATACTATCACATACAATAAACATGACTTTGAAATAGAACTTTGGAAAGTACCGTCGACAAGTGTTTATAAGGGGAAGCTTATATATGTTCATGGCTTGGGTGAAAATAGTAGCATTTACGGTCGATTTTTCGAAACAATAGCAAATAATGGGTATGAAGTCTTTTATTATCAACAAAGAGTTGGAATAAATGACACATCGACTTTGGGATCGATTGCAAAAGCTCCGATCGACTTTGTGGAAACTCGTATCGGAGAAGAAGATTTAAAAGATGAATTGAATCTGGATATTGATGATTTAGATTTCATGATAAAGCATAATTTGGAATCTAGATCAAGCAAGCAAGAAAAATTATTCCTTCTGGGGAATGGTAATGGTGCTGCTCTTATAATTTGTTATGCAATTATGGGGAAATATCAAGATTATATAAGTTCATTAGTATGCTTTTCTCCTTCAATACAACTCCATGAAAAATCACTTCCAAGCTCAATTTTACGTTCAGTAACTCCTGTGCTTTCCAAATTTATTCCCAACTTACGTGTACATAAAACAGTTGATCTGCAAATTTTAACAACCGATAAAGCTTGGAGACATTATTTGGAAGTAATTTACCCTAAAGTCCAAATTAGTGTGAAACATTTCCATAAACTTTTATTACGCTCAGATTCATTAGCAACACCGAGTTTTGTTCATAGATTTAACCCCGATATTGGGATAATGATTTTTCATTCAGAACTTGATTTGGTCCATTCTGTTGAAGCAACCAAAAGGTTCTATGGTATGTTAAACAATAATATAGATAAGGAATTGGTAGTATTAAAGGATTCAAAACATATGATTATTCAAGAAAAGCAAGAACATTATAACAAAGTGTTAACCCGAACTTTGGAATTCTTGAGTACATTTGCCAACGATAAGCACAAGAGTATTAGCATATAATTGATGCAAATTATTTTTTTTTACTTCTGCTATATATAACATCTGCATATTAACGAGTTACGCCTATTTATACAATTTATTTAAGAACTTTTATTGAGTCACTATGTAGTGTGAGATTTAAATAGTTGTTATCTACGTCATTCTCCAATTTCTTTTCTTTTGCTGCGAAATTTTTGTGCATACCCACGTGGGTGCAAAACTTTATTTCAATTAGGAATATCGCGGCCTTGTGTGACATAAATTGTATGTATTGGATCACATTATTAATTGACTAGTGCAGTTATTTTACAGTCTATTATTTTAATTCATCATTTTGCACCCATTTCAATCAATTGATATTCATTATGGCCGATTCCTTTTACCCAACTTACCAACTATTGGAAACCTGGTATAGCCCTAGATAACGTTTGAGTAATATTTTAAATCAATTTCCCTCGCCACGTTCTTATCTTGGCGGGAGATTTTATTTCGGTAATTTGAAGCAAAACAATTCTTGGTATTAAAGTGTAGCAAAACATATGAGAAAAGAAAAAAATTGGATTAAAACGGGACGTAAAAAGGAGCTTCAAGGTTGATTGACGAAGCACCAAGCGCGTAGTATAATGAGTATATAAAGTCGGGTGGTTCTTGTGCTTTTAATTTTTTTTAACCATTCAATATCTCTACAAACAAAACTAAATGGCTGCTTTACATCAGTTTGATTATATCTTTGCAATTGCAATGATATTCGCGTTCCTTGACGCATGGAATATCGGCGCAAATGACGTTGCAAACTCTTTTGCTTCTTCTGTTTCTTCAAGATCCTTAAAGTACTGGCAGGCTATGTTACTTGCCGGCTTGTGTGAGTTTTTAGGAGCTGTTCTTGTTGGATCGAGGGTTTCAGATACTATCAGGAACAAAATCGTTGACATTCTGGCCTTTGAAAGAGACAATGACCCAGCTGTTCTCATGTTGACTATGACTTGTGCTCTTGTTGGTTCATCTACTTGGTTGACTATTGCTACGAGGATGGGAATGCCTGTATCTACAACACATTCAATTATTGGTGCCGTCATTGGCTCAAGCATTGCTGCCAAAGGTGCACTGAATATCCATTGGGGATGGAATGGAGTGGCACAGATCATTGCTTCATGGTTTATTGCCCCCCTAATTGCTGGTGCTTTCGCCACAATCATTTTCTTGATCTCAAAGTTTTCTGTTCTAGAAGTGAAAGACTTGAATCGCTCATTACGTAACGCTTTGGTATTAGTACCTATTTTGGTTTTTTCAGCTTTTTCCATTCTAACCATGTTGATTGTTTGGAAAGGATCTCCTAAATTGAAATTAAACAATTTATCTCCAGGCACTACTGCAGGTGCCATTTTAGGCGTTGGAGCAGTTGCTCTTGCTCTCTATATGTTTTTTTTTTATCCTTATTATAGAAGAAAGTTGATTCATAATGATTGGACACTTAAATGGTATGATATCTGGAAAGGTCCTATTTTTTGGTTCAAAGGCACAGATGATATCCCACCAATACCTGAAGGACATAAGTTGACTATTGATTATTATGAAGGTAGACGTTATAATGATAGTGGTGAACTGGTTGATGTTGACGGGAATGTGATAAACAAATATGACCCCGACACCAAATCAAATGTTACTGATACCGAAAAGAACTTGTCGATTGAAGTTTTTTCAATTCAAGCATCTAGTCTGCATAAGTTGTCCACAAGGCAATATTGGTGGTCTCTTATTAAACAAGGCCCCAAACAATGGCCAAAGGTTATTTGGTTGTTTTTAATCCATGGCTTTACTCAGGATATTATTACTAAACAAACCACTTCCAAGGATATGCTTTCGGGTAATTTGAAAGACTTGCATACCATTTCAAAATATTATAACAATAAGATTGAATATTTGTACTCATTACTTCAAGTAATAACTGCTGGTACAATGTCTTTTGCACATGGTGCTAATGATATTGCTAATGCCACAGGGCCATTGGCTACTATTTATTTGGTGTGGACTACAAATACAGTTGCTTCCAAAGCGGAAGTTCCAGTCTGGGTTCTTTGTTATGCTGCTGGGGCCTTGGTCATTGGCTGTTGGACTTATGGCTATAGAATCATGTCCAATTTGGGTAACAAAATGATTTTGCAGTCACCATCTCGAGGTTTCTCCATCGAGTTGGGTGCTGCCATTACAACCGTTATGGCCACACAATTGGCAATTCCGGTTTCTACAACTCAATCTGCTGTGGGTGCTACTGTTTTCGTTGGTTTATGTAACAGAGAATGGAAAGCTGTAAACTGGAGAATGGTCATTTGGTGTTATTCAGGCTGGATCTTTACATTACCAATTGCAGGGTTGATTGCAGGGATACTAAATGCTATCATCTTGAATGCTCCAAGAAAAGGGGCTAGCTATCAATTGTCATAACATACTTTTCGCTAAATTTTACAAGATTAAGAAACAAGTATATATTAATTTCAGATATATAGCTAAAAATACCAGCTATCATTATACAGCACACATGTAGTAACAGCCATCTAGAAAACCTGTCCATATATTACTTAAACAATAGTACACGTGTAAGGAACAAATCCGTAAGGACTGTTGCGAGCATTATCCTTAGAAGCAGATTGAGTCTTTTGAGAAGAAGAAGAAGATTGTTGTTGAGCAGCCATTGTAAATTTTGTTTGATGGGGAATGTATAAAAAAATATGATGATAGAGGATTCCAATGTTTTATATACTTTTTAAAAGAGCAATAGGCGATAGCTGTTTGCTCTGATAGTTTGTTATAGACATAAATTGTTTTAATTCGTTATCCTAAGAGTGTAAATATGCATGTTTCACAGCGTGGTTGCAAATTTCCTAATTCGACCGTTGCAATGTTCTTGAGTACCGAAAAAATTTCACACCGACATTTGCATCTTTGGCAAAGCGGGAGTCGTGATATATATTTCCATTCTGTCTGCCTTTTTGGAGTATTCTGATACAGAACCCCTCGAATATCCTTAAGAAATATCACAAAGCTCTCAACCTTTCAGTGAGATTTCAAAAAATTGCAACTGAAAAGATTGAAATTAACACTTTCTGACCGTTTCTGGAGTCTTTTTTCATTACGATAAAGCTATCTATATGAGATAAGGATAAACCTTGTTTTCAAAAAAGTGCACTTTGGGATCTTACCTACACTTGTATTTTTTTTTAAACAACTTCTCTCAAATCTTACCTTCACGAATCTTACTCTGTGATCTCCCCAAAATGCACAACGATACTCTGTAACACAGTCAGTATAAAGGTCGATGTACGGGTTAGGGACAGAGTAAAAATGGCATACACAAACATTTCTTAAATCAGATTGCTACTGTCTAGAGAAATAACTCATTATCCATCTTCATCACGTTCGTCACTTTCGTCTTTTTTGTTTTATATTTTACGATAAACAATGCATGAACAAGAGTTCATTGTAGTATTTTCAACAATTTCCAAATTCGTTTCGAAGATTGACTTGGATGCACCAGATACTGTTTCTTGTCTAATTCTGACAACGATAGTTTCAATGTCTATCTTTTTAATTCATGGTCAAGCTGGCTTCGCCAATTAAGGGGAGTGTCATATAATGGGTTTTTATCGTGACTGCCTTTCCGGCTGTTACTTATCAATGATATCATGCTAACACAAAGTCTGAAGAAAGAGAGGAAGATATTTCTCTTGTTCAAAAATGCGAGTACCCCTTCTGTGACCTGAGTTTCGTCGTAAGGAACTGCTCTCGAATCCCGCCTTATTACTTCTACTCAATGATCTCTTCATTACATACTTATGATGATATAACTTGTTACACAGTCAGTGATCGTGTAAGTGAGCCTATGACATTGTAGACTATGAAGTCACTCACTCACACACGAACTCGCTTCGCTCGTTCGTTCGCTGCCAGTGATATTGCTACCATGATTTTAAATCATACCCTTTTCACTAATTATTCTACCTAGAGAGTTAAATATCGTACAGTTTATAAAAACTATCTACCGAGAATAAGGATCTTTCGTTTTCCAGAAAACTTTTACTGCATCGCGAGATTGTGGTACAGAAGTCCGAATTGATGGAAAGCTCGAAGAACAACTTGGTAGGCCAATTATCGGTTTAATATTTGCAACTTTTTTTTTCCACTTTCCCGCGTTCGATCCTTGAGATAAATGTTTCAATTTGTTTTTGCGCGAATATCGAGAAATTTAACAACGATATAATAAACTCGAACGTTTAGTACTTATAATTCAACACTATATAAAGCATGTCATACGAAGACAAATTTGATGCTTCACTTGATTTATTAAGAAGATTAGATCCAAAATCGATCTCGAAAAACCTCAATGATATTTGTACTTTAATTCAACAAGAATCCAATCAAGAAGATTTGGTACAAGATTTGTTATCTTCTGTTGATACACCATTAAAGTTGAGCAAATGTGATATCACAGGCAAGCAATTCTTGTGTTGCGATTACAACCGTGATGGTGACTCTTATAGATCGCCTTGGTCGAACAAATATTTCCCACTGATTGCCACAGCAAGTGAGGATGAATTACCTCCTTATCCTTCTGATTTATTGAGACAAATGGAAATCAAAGCCAATGACAGTTTTGATGTTTATCGTGATTTGTATTATGAAGGATCGGGTATCTCTTCTGTATACTTGTGGGATACTGCTGAAGATGAAGATGACAATGCGTTGGAACAAGGGTTTGCTGGAGTTGTTTTGTTCAAAAAAGAAATCAATGATGGATCTGGTAAATGGGATTCGATTCATGTTTTTGAAGTTTTACCTGAATCTTCAAATAAGTTTTTATATAAATTAACAACTTCTGTGATTTTGGATTTACAAAGTGATTCTTCATTGTCACTTTCTGGTAACTTGACAAGACAATTAGAATCGAATCAAATCATCGAAGTCAATGGTGCAAACACTTTAGAAACAAATCATTTGATCAATTTGGGTACATTGATTGAAAAATCCGAATATAATATTAGAAATTTGTTACAAGAAGTTTATTTTGATAAATTAAAGGATATTATGTTAAAAGATGTTAGATCGATTGGTGATGTTAATATCAAGAGAGCTGAAGATTCCAAGCACTCAAAAATCATCAAGGGCTTACAAGGGTTATAGTTGGATTATTATAGTTGTTTCGTTACTAAGAAATCTTTTGATAATATATACAAATCGTTTCTATTTCTTAAAATTCTTAAATATTTTCATTATAAATCATTATTTGCGTCTTAAATTAGCATACATCGATAAATCGATTTTTTCATCATCTTCAATTGGGGCAAGAGTACTATCTAACAAATCTTCATAGTCACTATTATTAAGAGTTTCATCAAATTTATCCTTATCGGGTAAACTAATAGTAGATCCAGTATCTAAGTTATACATGGGGCTTAAAGAATCTGATTTTATAGTAGATGTATTTTTCAATGTTTGAACCAGATCTGTTAAAGCCGATTTTTTCCCGTTTAAATTGTCCCATGAATTATTTGGCATATTTTCTTCACTCAATGAAGAAAGAACATTCGAAGTCACATCATTTACAAAGGACCAAATAGATGAAGAAACTGATTGGAACATATCATCATTACGCTTACCATTAATATTTGTACCGTTATTAATTGTTTTACCATTGATCGGGATATTTGTACTAATTGTTTCACCATTGCGTGTATCATATGAATCAAAATGGTCTAAATTTATATCCAGTTTGGAATTCTTTGATTTTGATTTCAATGGAGACAGAGCAGATCCATAACTTGAAATAGAATCTTGGGATCTATGTGATTTATGAGAAATTATACCTGTTGATGAAATATCATCAGATTCATAAGAATTCCGATTATTCAAAAGATTCCCATCTGTTTGTTGAGTATTTAATGATTTTTCAAATTCATTCTGTAACATTGAATCAAATTGTTGAATTAAATTCAAAGGTTTTGATATACTTGACCAAAGTTTTGAATTACGTTTATCATTATTAGAATGAGTAGTAGGTACATTATTAGTAGTCTGAGTTGTGGTTTGTAATCCCATTGCCATTGGAGCCGATGAAGCAGAAAGCGTCCTTCTTCTAGATCTATTTTTGGTTGAAGCAATCGCTTCTTCCCTTGGATTATTGACTTTAATCTTATTGTTGTTATTTGAATTTTGTTGAGTGGATTGAACTATTGGTATGTTACCAATTAATGATGAAGATGATGTATTTAACTCCTTATATAAAGATCTTTGAATGACTTCTCTTAATTTATGAGTTTCCTTTTCATGTCTTTCTAAAGTTTGATTCAATGCTTGAATATTATCTTTAATTTCAACTATTGACATTTCTTTAAAAGCAAGTAATCTTAATTGTTCATCGATATCGAGTAATGCCAATTGATCCATTTGTGGGAGAGGAGTTTCATGTTTGAATTCATTTGTATGTCGAGTATGTGGTGGCAGCAGAGATCTTGATGAAAAATATCCTTGTTTCTCATTAAGTTGTGGCAAGGGCAGTATCCCATTTGAAATACCATGATTATATTGAGAAGCTGATACTGATCTTCTGTGACTTATTGAGCTATTCCTCGACACAGGTATATTGTTGGTTTGTAGTGAAATAGGTGATACTGTATTCAAATTTAAACCTTTTGATCTGACTGAATTGGACCTTGTCAAAGGTTTATTTGATTTCACCGAAGAATTGGATGCTAAGCTATACCTTTTTCTATCGGTCACCGGTGTTTGGCTCGGATTGTTCATATAGTCATTTGGTGAGTTTGGCAAATTTAACTTTAGTTGCACAAGTTCTGGGGAAGAAGATACACCCATCTTCAAAGTTCACTGTAAGAAATTGTGAAATGATTGGTAATCTTATGTATGCTAAAAAGAAATCAATGCCTTGAAAATGAGAATCTTATCAATGCCTTCAAAATGAGAATCTTATCTATACTAAAGAATCAATGCAAATTAAAAGAATGGAATGTGTAGCGTAATTTTGTAAAAAAATTCCGGTGTTAACTGTTGTTGATGTTATTGTAAGCGCAAAAAATACAGATACAAAATTGACACTTCGTCCCGTGATGTTTTTATTTAGTGACGCAAATTCTTAAATAGGGAAAATTATGAGTGATAAACGTCGCGATTTTAAGGAAGGGGGAAATGCATACGCGTTAAAAATGATTAACACATTTGTGTGCACACGACCAAAATAAAAACGATTTTTCAGTGGGGAAATAAGATGATAAGGAATCGCAACATTCAATTTGCAACTTAAAATATTAACACTTTCAAGTGAATGGTTAGAGAATAGTGTCGAAACAATTACACATTAACTTTTATACAAAGAATTGATTTAGCCGAGCTTTTATACTCTCTGCCATTGATCTTCCATCACTCAACATTCTCACTACCCATCAATGAGAAACTTACAAATCATCTTACTGGAGCCTTCGATATCAAAATGGATCAAATGGGTCTCCATTCTTCTTTTAGCACGAATCCCAAAGCCTATTCTTTGGTCTAATTTCATGTCATTAAATCCACTCATACGAAAATTACTACTAAATGATGATCTAATAAATTATTTAAAACAAAAAAAGTACACCATTGATTTGATAAAATCCAAGCTTTGTAAATTATCCAATATAATCACATGTTCATTTCTTTATTTTGCTTCAATCAGCAACTCAAAGATACCTAAAGATTATTGTTGGATGTATTTATCTATGACATATTATGGTGAATTAGATCCTCCATCTTCCAAGTTACAAGTATCACCAATATTCAAATTAAATGAAAAAACTTCGAATTGGATAATCAAACTTTATAAAAATAAAGAATTTATAATATTTCCAATGATTTACGCTCAATTATTATCGAATTATCTTACACCAACAAAGTATAAATTAAATCATAAATATTTGTCTGGTTTCATTAAGAAATATATCTTTAATCCAATCTGGATCAATTATTCATTGACTAGAAATTCTGTTCATTTGAATTGGTTAAGGTTATTCAAACATTATATCTTACAAGAGTTAATTTTTGTAGGAATATTTGCAGGAATATCATTTAAAGAAAAGTTTCTTAATAATTATTACAAGATTCAATTTGAATTAAAAGATGATTCGATACAAAACATTTTATTAAGGTATTTAAAATATGTATGGTGTAAATCTTTTGCACTTACAAACTTCATCTATTTACCCAATCTTTTGTCAATGGCTATAATATCAATCACAAGCTCCATCCTTGCAACCAACCAATCCAAATTGTTCCTCAAAACTTACATGAAGTCGGTAGGATTCGTTTCTGCATTGGCCACTATGTATGTCAATGGTTTAATTTCTCGTAATGATGATGATGAAAATCCTAATCAAATTTCAAAATCATTCTTCAAAGGTCTTAACTTATATTTATTTAGACTTATCTTACTTTCAAAATGGAGAATCATAAAGGAAAATCATCCATATTTCAAAATCTTGAATATAAAGCATTGGAATAAAATTGAAACTTTTTTAATGTGCTTTAGTGTCTACAAAATATTGAATTTAAATGATTCTATAAAATCTCAAAAGAGTGAAAAAGATTTTAATAAATTATCGAATCATACTTTAATAAGAATGATTAAAAAGATAAGTTAATATCATTTATTTAGTTCTTATAAATCTAATCATAACCACCAGCACCTGGAACATTTTCTTTACCTTTCAATTTCTTTAATAAACCTTTAAATCTAGATTTATCTCTATCTTCATTAGAAGGTAATTCACCAACTTCTTGAATCAATTCACCAACTCTATCCCATAAAGTACCTCTTTTCAAAAATCCATCTCTTTTTTCCAAAAATTGTTCTTGTTCTTTCAAAACTTGCTTAGAAGTTGATTCTTTCTTATTATTATAATTATCATAGAAATCATCAATAGTTTGTTGTGCTTGAGAAACAATTTCTTCCTTCTTTTTAGAATTGGCATTTTCTCTTTCTGAAATTTCTAAATCACGACGTTCTTTCCATTCTTGTAAATGTTTAGATTCACCTTCAGTTTGAACATTAGAAGTATATTCTTCATCATCAAATGTGTTGTCTTCAACTTGAGGTTCTTGTTCTTGTTCTTCTTCATCTACATTAGGGAATTGTGCCTTGAAATTGCTTATTTCTTCATCATCATCACTACCAGCCAAAACTTCATTATCTTGTTCAGTCTTAAATTCATTCCCAAGTAATTCCTTTTCACGAGAAAGGAAATCAGAATCACCAACTTCATCTATGGATTCATCATTGGTTGGTAAATCTTTATCTATGGAAGCCAATTCTGGAAATTTGTCACTCATTTTTGTTATTTTTATTTTATTAATTGATTCTTTTACTAATATTGATTGACTTGATTTTCAATCTTGTGTTGAAATTCATTGGTTCGTGTCCACTCAGAAAAATAGAAAGTCGCTGGAATGTCGTACAATTTATCCGCGACATTTCTAATTATAAATTTTGCAGCTATTTAATTACATATTTTTAAATTAAACACTCTATACAATTATGTCCTTGTTAATACTGTACAAACGAACCGAAGTATCGTTACTCCCAACACCCAAATATAACTTGTCATCAAATAACTTGGAGCTAAAAGACAATTTAGAAATTCTATTTGCTGGTGTTATGCAATCATCGAATTCAACAATTGATTTGATTTGCTTTAATTCTTCTTTTAAATCAATTGTTTGAATATGAATCCCTCCATTTTCCAAACCAATGCTAACAATCAACTTATCATTGATTAAATGTTTATAGATGGATACAGATGTAACTGGTTCGTCTAATTTAATGCTTGTTTTCAATTCAACTTTATTAGAAACAATCTGCCAAAGTTTGACTTGTTTATCACGAGATCCGGTGATAAAAAATTGTCCAAAACTATTTGATGGAGCCCATGAACAATCCCAAATGATTCTATTATGTGCCTTTGGATTAAGTTCGATTAATTCAAATGTTTCTTCATTTTTAATTGACCAAAGAGAAAATTGTCTATCACGAGAAACAGCCAATAAAAATTTACCATCAGCAGAGAATTCTAAACTGGTGATAGTTAAATTATGACCTTCTAAAACTTTTTGACATTGTTGATAATCTTTGGCAACATTAAATAATCTAATGACTGCATGTTTTGCAGAATTCGATCTACAAGCTGAAGCAATCAAATTACCAGAAGGTGAAGTAGCACAGCTTGTGATTTCATAACCATGACCATACAATTTTTCCAATTCAGGGAACAAAGTATATCTTTGTAAATGATCTTCCAATGGAGGCATCGTCAACAGAGCCAATATATCTTCTTGTTGTGGTTTTTCTTCATCCCCATTCTCAATGTCTTGTTGTTGTTGAGCAGCTTCGCCAGCTTCAAGTTGTTCATTAGCTGCTTTGTTAGACAACCCCAAAACAGGTAAAGATGCGGATTCAGGTAATGGTTCAGATGTTATTTCAATATCACATAATTTGTTTAATAATTTACTTATCAGATCAGTCATTTCAAAACATCTCAAGATTTTTTCATCACCACCTGAAACAAATTTAGAAGCATTAATATTATCAAAACATATCATATCATAACCATGAATCTGTGGTCTAGCGAATTCATGCCAACTGACCTCATCATATGGATTATATTTCTTCCAAGGAGCATATAATCTAGTAGTTTGATCTAATGAACAAGACATCAAATAATCACCATTTAAAGACCATCCTAAATCTGTAACTTCTCTTACCGAACCTGAAACACCCAAAATAGATTCAAAAGATTTTGCTTCGGGATCAACAGATTTATAAACTCTAAATGAACCAGTCTTACCATTGGCCATAATATATTGATCATTGGTAAGTGGATCAACGATCCATAAACATGACCAGAACCCACCAGATGCACCTGTAGCAGTAGATGCACCTTTGATCGACATTTCACCTAATCTATTGACACAACACCAGATACCAGATTCTTGATCCATTTCCCAAACCATCAATGCGGTATCAGCACTTGAAGATAACAATTGTAATTTCTTCTCACCAGTGTTAGTCTTGTAAGATGGATGCCATTGTAATCCAGTGACCCAATCATCATGACCCATAATAAGGGCTTCGAAATTAAATGCACCACGACTTTGAGAACCAACATTAAATTTATATTGTTTATTCAGTAATAAAATCAATTTCAGATCATCTGCATCTGATTCATCGATCCCTTCATTAAGTCTAAGTCTCCACAATCTGATATATCTATCTTGAGAACCACTTGCTAATATATAACTTTCAGATTCTTTTTCAACAACAAACGAAAGACATTTGATCCAATCTTCATGACCAGGCAAGATTGCTGATTGTTCAAAGTTTTCAATTGATCCATTTGTAAGAGTAAATGAATAAACAAATAAATTTGGAGATGTGCCACCTATAACCATGACGTAATTTCCATTTTGATCAATATCTTGTAAGGCTAAAGTCATTGGATAAAAATTGAATTTTACTTCAAAATTATGGCTCAATTCGAATTTCCCATTTTGAAAGACCCAAATGGCAATATTTCCATCTGCACCTCCTGTAACAAATATTTCATTATTAATTACTGCCAAAGTTGTAATTGAATGAGTATGAAATTCCAAAGTATGATCAAATTCATAATCAAAGTTGGGTATCTTATTCTGTTTCCATACATGTATGAGGTTATCTTCGGCAACAGATACAAGGTAGGGACTATTCGGAATAAACTTGACACCTGTTACTTCTTTGGTATGCTTCTTTAAAGTATGGTATACACCTTGAGCATCTGTGAGTGGTTTCCATAATGCAACAGTATTGGATGCACCGTAAGCCACTATCTTTTCATTTTCATTGTAATCTGCTACAAACGATTGCTTGTTTGCACCGATGAAAATGGCTTCTTTAGAAATCATTTGAGGTTTAACTATCACTTTGAATTGGTAGTTTTTGAGATGATGTAAATTTTTGAAAGGCCGTTTTTTTTTACAATTTATTTTTTACAGGTTAGATATTTTTCAAATCTATTTTGTTTAGGTTCGAGTGTATCATTACACACTTAATATTAAACAATGGTATCTGCGTAAGTACTTGTCAATGATTTCTGGATTTCAGTACTAACAAATTAGTGTCCTTCTCATACAACGAGCTACCCCCGAGACAATCACTCAATTCCATGACCAGCTTTCTAATGAATTACCCACACTAAAAGGCAAGTGGGGATTCAATTTCAAAATCTTTCGTAACAATATATATTCAATACCTCCTGAATTGGATGAAAATGTGACTGTTCTGCCTGAGAATAAGTTTTTATACACATTAGCCCCATCTTACTTGGGAGAATCGACTACAATAACACTTTTGAATAAGAAATCAACAGGTGTATTTACAAACACAATTAAACATGAAACTGCAAATTCGGCCAACACAGAGTTAGCAATTGAAGACGAACATTTACATTTGGGTGCTACGACGGGGCTCAACGATCCATTTGACTTCTTTATAGCACAAAAACTTCAAAGTTTATGGACTCAAAGGCAAATAATTAAAGGTGATGGTGGACAAATTTATCAATTAGAAAATGGTAATTTGACCATACGAACATCTAATGTGTTTTTACATGGTAATTTTAGAGGTTTACTCATTCAAATTGAGTTGAACGCAGCCAATGTGGTCGATCCAACAAATCCTGATCTGTTTAAAGCTGCTTTTGACAAGGTCAAATCAAAGTATGGTATTCCTGATGGGAACCTCTGTTGTGAAGTATTGAATCATCACAATTTGGACAAATATGGTGACTTGTGCTTGCAGTATGCAGAGATCTTAAACTTTTAAAATACAGTCTCAAATCATTAACTTTCACAACCAGCGTAGCGAGTGGTGTGAGTGGTGCCTATACTCGTCGTGTGTGAGGTGCCGAAAACGACACAACTCGTTATCTCTGGTATGTTGCAAAACACCCATTCAAGTGTCGTAGATAACTAAACCTATTGCGTTATGGATCTTTTCACTCTATATTCTTTTTTTTTTTTTTCAAATATTTATTTTTTTTACAAGCATCACTTTGAGCAGAGCTGATTTTTTAAATTTTTCAGTAAGTTATTTGACGTATAGACTTGACAATAATAGGCAAAAATGGCTAAACCTAAGAAGAGAGAAAGTAAACAGAATAAACAGCAGACAAGAAAAGTGTTGCGTAAACAACAAGAAGAAGATTTCGCCAAATTACAAGAAAGAATTGATCAATATGATCCTACTAAAGATGAAAGTCTGATTTCACAATTTGATGATTTACCCATTTCTGAAGCAACATTAAAGGGGTTGAAAGAAGCCAGTTTTGTGCTGATGACAGATATTCAACGTAAGACTATTCCTATTGCTCTCAAAGGTGAAGATATAATGGGGACTGCCAGAACTGGGTCTGGTAAGACATTGGCATTTTTGATCCCCACAATTGAAGCGTTGATAAGAAATAAAATAACAGAATACGATGGTTTGGCTGCTTTGATTATTTCTCCAACAAGAGAATTGGCAGTTCAAATCTTTGAAGTCTTGACCAAAATAGGTAAGCATAATACTTTTTCTGCTGCCCTTGTTACTGGTGGTAAAGATGTCAAATATGAAAAGGAAAGAGTCTCAAGAATGAATATTTTGGTTGGTACTCCAGGTAGAATATCACAACATTTGAATGAAGCCGTCGGAATGGAAACTTCAAATTTACAAGTCTTGGTTTTAGATGAAGCAGATAGATGTTTGGATATGGGATTCAAAAAACAAATCGACAATATTATGGGACATTTACCTCCAACTAGACAAACTTTGTTATTCTCAGCTACTCAAACTGATAGTGTTGCCTTTTTAGCAAGACTTTCATTGACAAACCCAAAGAGAATTGGTGTTTCTTCAGATCAAGAATTATCTGCAACTCCAGATTCTTTGGAACAATTTTATATTAAAACACCATTGGATGAAAAACTTGATGTTCTTTGGTCTTTTATTAAATCTCATTTAAAAAGTAAGATTTTGGTATTTTTTTCATCTTCAAAACAAGTTCAATATGCTTATGAAACATTTCGTACTTTACAACCAGGTATATCATTATTGAGATTATATGGTCGTCATAAACAAACTTCACGTTTAGAAACAACTGTTAAGTTTTCACAAGCCCAACATGCATGTCTTTTTGCGACAGATATTGTCGCTAGAGGTTTAGATTTCCCAGCAATTGATTGGGTTGTTCAAGTGGATTGTCCTGAAGATGCCGCCACTTATGTTCATAGAGTTGGTCGTGCAGCCCGTTTTGGTCGTGAAGGTAAATCTTTGTTGATGTTAATGCCTTCTGAAGAAGAAGGTATGTTAAAGAGATTAGAATTAAACAAAATAGTACCAAAGTTTATGAATATTAAACAAAAAAATAAGAAAACAATAAGACCACAATTACAATCGATTTGTTTTAAAGATCCTATTATAAAGAATTTGGGTCAAAGAGCATTTATTTCATATTATAGATCGGTTTATGTTCAAAAGGATAAAGATATTTTTAAAGTCGAAGTTTTACCTGGTGAAAAATATGCCGCCTCTTTAGGTTTACCTGGTGCTCCAAAAATCAAGATTAAGGGTGGAACTGCCAATAAGGATAAGAAGAATGCTTCAAGGCAATTAATGGCTTTGGAAAAGGCTAATGAAGATGGTGAAATTGTTCAAGATAAGCAAGATAAGGTTAGAACCAAGTATGACCGTATGTTTGAAAGACAAAATCAAACTGTTTTGTCGGAACATTATATGAGCTTGACTGGTGCCAATGATAAAGATGCTGGCAAGAAGGTTGAAGCCGGTGTTGAAGATGATGAAGACGATGACTTCATGCAAGTCAAGAGAAAGGATCATGTTTTAGTTGAACAAGAATTACCTGACTTGAATATTCCTGTGTCTAAGAGACAAGCAAAGAAGGCGCTTTCTAAGAAGCTTTCTATTACCAACAAGGGAAATGCAACAAAGTTGAAATTCGATGATGAAGGTGTTGCTCACGCCATTTATGAATTAGAAGATGAAGAAGACTTTATGAAGGGAGGTGATGCTCTTACACAAAAACAAGCCTTTGTTTCCAAGGAAACTCAAGTTATGAATGAAGCCGATGTTGAAGATAAAGCTACCGCCAAAGAAAAGAGACAGGAAAAGAAGAGAAAGAGAAAGGAAATGGAAAGACGTCTGCTTGATGTTAAATCCGACGATGAAGAAGGTCCATTTGAAGCTACCTTGGGTGGAGAAGACGTTGATCTTGAAAGAGATTTGGAATACGACGAAGATCAACCACAAGAAAAGAAACCTAAATGGTTCAATAACGATAAGCACCTTTCTTCAAATAAGGCTGACGACGGTATTGCTGAAATCGATGAGCCTGAAACTTTGGAAGATTTGGAATCTTTGACTGCCAGATTATTGGAACAGTAGATTCAATAATTTTTAATATAGCATTTTCATATATTCGTGTACTATAATAGATTTTTTTTAACTCAAAGGAGACATATCATTGTTAGCGTAAATGGAGCATTTTCAATACTACTGGATAAACCATTAAAATTGACGATTGAACGGTTTCTACTTTGAAAAAAAGGCCATTAGTATATACAAGTCTTGGGCATTTTGACTAGCTGCAAAAAAATGAAAATAATACAATTATCAAAGCAAAGTCACCCCTTGATCGTTCAATTAAGGTTTAGTAAAGCGTGTATACACTCGTATTCGTATAGTCAGTCGTTTAAACAACTGTTTGAATAATTTCATTTGCATCAACTTCACTATATTTTGCAAAAAACGGGGAAAAGTAAAATAATTCTATTCAACTGTTTCAATCTTAAGACACAAAAAACACCACATGCGCCGCTTCCTTAATGCTAGTAGATTTAACACACCCGTATAAACCAACCTTCCATAAGTAGAAGGTGTTGATCACTGTTTCATCTGCAACCAAGAACCGAAAGTGTATTATTTCTATTATTGGTATTTTTCGCAATTATCTTTGAGAATAAATCTGAGCTTTGTGATACTTTTCCGATATAATTCAAGTATTTAAGGAGTTTATGGTTGAGTTTTGTTTCAAGCCTGCACCGATACGGCGGCAGCAATGTGTCATAGCTATTCCCCGCTATATATCAAGACATTAAATAACTAAGTGTGAAATTTTTTCGGTTGTCGAGATCATTGTGACAGTCGGATTAGGAAATTTGCAGCTTTTTAATGAAACATACATATTTGCAACTTTAATTTTTGGAACTTTGATATTGCACCTTCGATATCGCAACTCTGAATAACGAAAAGAGCTCCATTGAAAACTATATAAACCCTTTGAAGTTTTCTTCTTGTATTATAAAATTTCTTTCTACATTAAACAAAAACTTACTTACAACTACAATGGCCGCTCAACAACAATCTTCTTCTTCTCCAAAGACTCAACCTGCTTCTAAGGACAATGCTCGCAACAGTCCTTACGGTTTCGTTCCTTACACCTGTACTATTGTTTAAATAGGCACTTTACTGAAAGGATGATATTTTTTTAGCTATATATCTGTGAATTTAATATATGCTTCGTTTTCTGAATGACCTTGTAGAAACCTTCACCTCAAACGTAAGGTTGATATGTGAAATTTTATAGGTGCTAGTTAATTATAAAGAATTGTTGAAACATACTTCAACGGAATGTCATATCCGATTGCGAGCTCTTGACTTAACTAGCTGTTTATGTTTAAAAGATATATTTCTTACGCCGAATAAAAGATACGATGGTAAGTCTATATTTCACAAGATTTGCTACGTTGAGCTCAGAGAACTTACAATAGAATTAGACCATGAAGCAAAAAACAATGCGATCAAATTTCTCTACGGCAAAAATTTCTACTCTTATAATAAGTGATATTTTTCTGTTAAGATTGTATGAATTTATTTCTTTACGCCTCAGGCCTGAAGAAGACGTTTAACTTATTAACTGAATTCTCTTTAAACACATCAATACATCTTCAGTAACTTCCATAAATACAAGTTTTAAATTAAGTGTATTAGATAATTTTCTATACATAATGTACAAATAGAAATGAAAATCTCAACCGATAATAGGTGTGGCAATAATTTTTTCCTCAATTTCACCTAGACGAACAATATTCCCTTTAACTTTTCTACCACTTTCATCGGTCATTTCTAAGTCATCATCCCCATCAACGCTGGTGGACTTGTTCATATCTAACACGACAAGTTCTTGCAAAAAGCTGATGGCATTACCCTTTGAGATCAATAAATTATTGTCGTTTCCTAAGTTGATTGTGATTTTACCTGATTGATGGATATTGATATGGCCTATTTGACCACGTAATTGTGAAGTATTGGCTGCAAATGCAGATGCTGGTTTTGGTGTAGACGAATAAGTAGACTCAACGACTACTGCAGTATTAGGTTCTTCCTTAACTGCTGAGACTTGTTCGGACTCTACTTCCGATGATTCGAATTTTGGTAAAATTTTTGGTAATTGAAAGATCATATACTTTTCATTTTCATCATTATTTGATGGTCCATCTTCTATTTCATTTTCAGTTTTTGTAGTAAGATCTTCGAACTTACTTGTTATTAAACTTAAAAGTTGTTGATGATCTGAGATCATTTTGTTTGATTCTTCCCTGTCAAATACATCACTCGATTGTATTATCTTACTTTCAAGTTTGGACTTCTCAGCAATGATTTTACTCAATTTTTCTTCGATAGGTTCACTTTTAACTGTTGGTTCTCGAGAAATTGGAGTCATTGATGCATCTCTCGAGCTAATTGATTCTGGTGATTCGGATTTGATGGTACCCACCATTTGCTCTGATCCGATAGGCTTGTCATAATCACTTCTATGTGGTCTGAATGGAAACAAAATCGTTTCTTCTTCAGCAAATTTATATTCTTGAGTCATATTAATTTTAGTTGGATCATTTTCATCATCTGAATCTTCACCTGGGGTAGCTAAGTTACCTGATGATGATTTTTCTTTAAGTTTCAAATTTTGTAAGAATTCAGGAGTTGGTGATAATGCACTAAAAGTTTGATCTGATGTCAATCCTAATTTTGAACCGTTTGAATTTCCCATAGAAACTGATCCAGATGATAATGGACCTGAAGAAACTAAATGGGTACCCGCATAGTTATTGCGACCACCTCTACCACGGCCTCTAGTTGCACCGCGGCCCCTTGAAGGTGGAAACCTTTCTCTTTGTTCTTCTTTGACTTGAACTGGTGCTTCTTTATCTCTTTCTTCTTTTGATTTTCTGGCAACCACTTTTGGTTTAAACTTTAAAGAAGCCTTTGGCCCCGGAGTAACTTTTTTAGTATTCAATGACTCCAATCTGTTCGACATTCTTATTGATTTTTAGTCTATACAAATAAAACCAATGTCTTTTTGTTAGGCTTATTAATTGAATATTTTGATTTAAAAGTTGATTCTTGTTTTTTCAAAATCTCTTCTCTTGATTTTTGAAAAATTTATTACACAAAAAAAGAAGTAAATATCAAAAGAAAAAAAGTGCTAAAAAATTCATAGAGATGACTTGAGAATCTTAAATAGTATTATTTAAACAGAACATTTTCTTAGGGAATAGTCATAAAATCTTTATACATTATGGCCAGATCAAGAAGACAAGCTGTCCAAGAGGACCTCGATTTAGATGAAGTGGATTCTTTTAATGCCAACCAAGAAAAGGTCTTGTTAGACAATGCAGGCCAATACGGATCAGGAAGACAAGATGATGACGATGAGTTTTCCGATGAAGAAGTGTTAGCCCTTAATGATGGAGGCGACGATGACGATGACGAAGAAGAAGAGGATGATGACGAAGATGAAGGTATGGAAGAAGAAGAAGAAGGCGAAGAAGATGAAGAAAAAGGCTGGGGTGGTAGAAAGAGTTACTATGGTGGTGACGACGTTAGTGACGATGAAGATGCCAAACAAATGTCCGAAGAAGCCTTGAGGCAACAAAAGAAGCACTTGCAAGACTTGGCTTTGGATGATTACATCGATGAAGATATGATGCAAGACTGGCAAAAAACTTCAGAAGAAATCGATTCAAAGGCTCAATCTAAAACCCAATTAATAATCAACAAAGATAATTCGATACATAACTTGGATGATCAAGAAAGATTAAGCTTATTGACTCAATCATTTCCTGAATTCGTACCATTATTAAAAGAATTACAATTATTACAACCAAAATTACAAGCATATAAAGAAATTTCAGTACCAAATAAAGTGATTGAGATTAAAAATGTTGCTTTGTCTGCATACTTGGCATCTATTGCCTCATATTTTGCCATGTTTTCCGACAATTTAAGAAACGGTGAGACTTTTACCACTATGAAAGATAATCCAGTCATGGAAGCTATATTAACTGCTAGAGAAGTTTGGAGACAGGCAAATGAATTACCAGAAGATATTAAAGAAAAGGACGATCAAGTTCATGAAATTTCTCAATCTGTTGAAAATAGCGATATATCCGAAGATGAAGATGTTGAAGTTGAAGAAGAAGAAGAAGAAGAAGATGATGATGATGAGGAAAGAGATGAATTTGAGATTGATATTTCCAAATCCCGTAAAATCAAAGGTGCTTCTAAAGGTAAAGTTTCTGACTTTACCGAGTCGGCTATGGATGAAGTTGATATGGAAGAGAAACAACGTCGTAAGAAGACATTGCGTTTCTACACCTCCAAAATCGATAAACAAGTTTCTAAGCACACTAATTTCAATGCTCAATTCTCTGGTGATTTAGATTTGCCATATCAAGAAAGACTTTTTGAAAGACAACAAAGATTGGTTGAAGAAGCAAGAAAGAGAGGTTTAAGTAAAGAAGGTGAAGATTTGGATGGTGAAGATTATGAAAGTGAAGATGAAGTTGCTGCTAGAGAAGTTAACGATCAAGGTGATGAATATTATGAAGCTCTTAAGGAAGCAAAGGAAAATAAGAAGGTTGCTCGTCGTCAAGCTCATGATGATGCCATCAAAGCTGCTAAGGACGGTAAGTTGGCAGAATTACAAGAAACTGTTGGAGAAGATGGTAAGAGAGCTGTTAATTATCAAATTCTTAAAAATAAAGGTCTTACACCTCATAGAAAGAAGGAATACAGAAATTCAAGAGTTAAAAAGAGAAAACAATATGAAACAGCTCAAAAGAAACTTAAATCTGTTAGAGCAGTTTATGATGGTAATAATAGAGGTCCTTATGAAGGTGAAAAGACTGGTATAAAGAAGAGTTTGTCTAGATCTGTTAAATTAATATAATCTCTGTTTATAAAACTTGTATACTACGTAATTTAATTATTTAAAAATTTATTAATTAACCTACCAAAATGGGATATATTTATTAACGAGAGAATGCAATGTCATCAATTCTTAAGATCGATTTAACAGTTTCTGAAGCCAAAGTAATGGCACTAGTACTTACCAAAACTGGTTGTAAAACATGCTCATCATAAGTATTTGAAGCACCAGATCTTCTAACAGAAATACCGGCATTTCTTTCACCATTTTCATGTCTATTTCTTAATTCAGTAACAACATTAATTGGATTTAAACCTGCATTTTCAGCCAATGTAGTTGGAATAACTTCTAAAGCTTGTGCAAATTCTTGATAAACAAATTGTTCAACACCAGATAATTGATTAGATTCTTTCATTAAAGTTCTTGAAATTTCAATTTCTGGAGCTCCACCACCTGCAATTAAAGCTTTTTCCTTTACTAAACATCTAATAACACATAAAGCATCATGAATAGATCTTTCAGTTTCATCTAAAACAAGATGATTTGCACCTCTTACAATAACAGAAACTGTTGGTTTAATATTTTTTGAAGTAATTCCAGTAATTTTAACAATTTTTGAACCAGAACTTTCAATTTCTTCAATTAAATCAGCAGATCCTAATCTATCTTCTGTAAAATTTTCAATATCAGCAATTGGTTTACAACCAGTTGATTTAGCTAAAAATTCGATTTCATCTCTTTCAATATCTTTAATTACCATAATATTTAATTTTGAAAGAAAATGTAAAGCTAAATCATTAACAGCATCTCTTAAAATAGATTTTTGAATTAATAAAACATTACATTTTGCCTTTTTAATTTTTTTACAAATGTTTAATAAATAAGCTCTTTCTTCTTTTAAAATCTTATCCATTTGTCTGTAATCATTTACAACAACATTATTTTCCATATCAGGTTTTGGAGGAGATAATTGAAATTGAATTAAACCAATTTTTGCCTTTGCAACTCTTGTTGGACCACCGGCATTTTTTACGACATTTTGAGTTAAAACAACACCTTTAATTAATTCAGTATCATCAATTGTACCTCCAACTTTTTTAATTAATCTAATATCATTTAAATCAACATTATTTTGTTCTTCATTAATAACTTTAAGTACTGAATCAACAGATAATGGTGATAAAAGAGATGAATGTTGTGAAACAATTTTGGAACTTAAAGAAGTAGATGCAGCTCTTATCAATTGTTCTCTATCTTCCAAATTGATTTTGTATGACATATCTAACAAAATTTCACATGATCTTTTTGCTGCTCTTTGAAAAGATTCAGCGATTAAAGTTGGATGAATTCCTTTGTTCAATAATCTTTCGGCAGCACCAAGGAAAGATCCAGTAAGGATAGCAACAGTAGTGGTACCATCACCGGCTTCAATATCTTGAGCAGCACTAACATCAACCAACATTCTAGCAGCTGGATGTAAAACAGCCATATGCTTCAAAATTGTGGCACCATCATTTGAAATTATAATTTCACCAGTTTTAGTTTTAATCATTTTATCCATACCTTTTGGACCTAAAGAAGTTCTAATGGCATCCGCCACGGCTCTTGCGGCCAATATATTACTCTTACGCACTTCTTGTGGCTTTTCCTTGTTATTGAAAGTGGCATTGGATGGAGCAACGTGGGCCCTGGCTACTTGTGACATTGTTGCTGTGATTTATATGTATGTATGGCCTCTTTGTTAATAAAAAGTTTGATCTAAACTTTTGTCAACACTTTATTTTTCAGCAGGCAAAAAAAAAAATTTTAGGCAAAATATTTAAATAAAAAAAGACGTGTGGGATCACGTGGGATAAAGTATAATAATTTAAATTTATCATACTCATCGATCAGTTATTAAAAGTTATGCCAGATTATAGTACTTTTGAAGAGATAGAAACCACTAAGGAAGAAGTTCTCAAGTGCTCATTTTCTCAGTGGTTCCCCAAATATAAGAAGTTTTGCCATGACGCAATAGTTATAAAACCGTTACCCTTTGAATTCTTGGAATACTTGTCAAGCGAGAGTATTAAATTGCCTAAAACTGGTAGAACTTCGGAAAATATTGAGATAAATAGCGACAACGAGTACAGTGATTGGGAAAATGAAGATGACGAGTCATCTGAAGATTCAGAAGTAGAAAATAAGAGAGAAATCACAGTAGAAGATTTCAAGCCCTTACACGAACAAATTGCACAGAGTATCAACCAATTGGGAGGGTATGTGATACCCAAGTTAAACTGGTCGAGTCCTAAAGATGCCAAGTGGATCATTGCAGGCAACACGGTGAAATGCCATGATGCAAATGACATTTACTTGTTATTGAATGCGAGTGATCATATTGCCGATGATTTGGATTCTCCATTCAGTGAAACAACAGATGATACTGAAAAGACCGTTGATTATGAACTTGTTTTGAAGCAATGGATCGAGATTAATCCAGCATTGGAATTCAGAGTTTTTGTCAAAAATAGAAAAGTTGTTGGTATAACACAACGTGATGTCAATCACTATAAGTTTTTACGTGATATTAAGGATGAACTTCATGAATCGATCGAGTCATTTCTCGATCAAAGTGTAATTCTAGAAGAATTTCTCGAAAAGTTCATTTTGGATATTTATATCCCAAGACCATTTAATAAGGTGTTTATTATAGACATTAATCCATTCACAAGAAAGTCCGATGGTTATTTGTTCACTTGGAATGAATTGCTTACTACAGAAAAAGACTATGAATTTCGTATAGTTACCGAGAATAATGTTGGTCGATTTGCAACAAAAGAATATAGTGAAAGTATGGTACCGGTTGAAGTTGTTGATGCGGGGATCAATGGTGGGGATAAGATGATTGAGTTGGCGAGAGAGTGGCAAAAGTTACAAGCAAATAGTAAATAAGATTGGTTGTTTCAGGTTACGAGATATTTGACTCCGAACCTTTGTCTCTCTAGGATGTAAGTAATTACATAGAGTATAACTAACCGACGTTAAAATAAAAGGACCAGAAAAAAAAAGACAAGGACCTAAAAAATAAAATTTAAAAAATTGTGGTGACTTCACAGCCGGTAGAAGATTTCAAATACGAAGTTGCTCCTTCCTGATCGGGGTCGATTGTGATTGTGTCGAATCTTAAGACCCGCTAAATTAGTTCCCTTACTTGAAGTTATTACATTTTGATGTGAAAACGTTATGTGCAGTTCATTTCAATTGTTAATATAAAGGTTAAATTTTAAAAAAACTATACAAGGTATTAGATCAGTTTCTAAAAATTTATCTTTACTTACATTTTATTCTTCTACACTATAATGACAATAGATAAAAAAAATATCTTTTTACCAGAGTATCGAGGTCGGTTGACCGAAGGGATCACATATAATCCGTCCAATGATACATTGCTTTGGGTAGATATTATTAAGGCACAAGTTCATAGAGTGTTTCTTAGTTTGCCTGATGATTCAAATCAACATCAAATCATACAATTTAAACAAGAAGGTGAGAGTATTGGTGCAATTGGTCTCACTTCAAATGATAATATCATCATAATTTGCGGCAAATTTGGGGTTGCACATGGGAATTTTTTAAATGGTGATATCAATTATTTCTTTAAATATCCTCATAATTGTACAAGAGTTAGACTGAATGATGGAATAATTGATCCATGGGGTCATTTATGGATTGGAATCATGACTGATTTCCCATATACAGAAAAAGAAGGAGGTGTAGCACCTGAAGGTAAATTATACAGAATTAATTGTCATGATTTAACTATTCAAGATATGTTACCAGATGAAAAAATCTTTATTCCAAATGGTTTAGGATTTCTGGGTAATGGTAAAAAATTTTATTGGACAGATTCTCTTCGTTTTACAATTTGGAGTTGGGATTATGATTGTATTGCAAATCAATTAACCAATCGAAAAGTTCATTTTGATCCTAGAAAATTGTTTCCAAATATTGAATCACCCGAACCTGATGGACTCACAATTACAAAAGATGACCATATCTATACTACTGTTTATGGTACATCAACTCTTGTTCATATCGATAACAATGGAGAATTTGTTGAAAAATTCGAATTACCAGCAGAAAGAGTTACTTGTGTTATAATAGGAGGTAAAAATAGTGATGAAATTTATGTCACCACCTGTAATGAGAATTTGAATACGGGAGATTTGAACCATGATGGACCTGATTTGGGTGGTCACTTATTTAAGATCAAAATAAGTCCGGTACGTAATCAAATAAAGAATGTATGGGGAGGTAAGATCAACAATGTATAGATATTAATTGGTTAATTCAATAATTCTCAGTATAAATTCTTCGATAAGTTCATTTTCATCGATCCCTCCAGTACGTAAATCACATAGTTTAAGATTCATTAATGCTCTTCTATTTTCAATATTTTGTTCATTTGTAAGTTGAGGGTCTTGTAATATTTTTAAAAGAGTAAGTAAATGAAATTGAAGTGACGGTATTTTCAACATTCTCTGTATAATTGGATCATTTGATAGTTTTTCGAAACGAGATTGTGTTTCATTAATTGTTGAAGAATTTAGTGTTGACGGTATAGGTGATTGAATTTCTGTATTTTGATCCATCTCACTATGAGTTTCGCTTTTGAAACATTTTATCGAACAATAAGGAGCACCACATTTAGGACACTTATATTTGGATTCTACTAATTGGCAGATTCCACACAAGACCATTTTAAGTGATGAATATGGATATGATGCGATGAAATGAAATGCGATGCGTTGAAATGAAATTTCGCATGTCGCGATGAAAAAGAATTCTTATCAGATCGAGATTTTTGATATTTTACTCAACTAAAGTTAAATTACTACATTACCAAACGACACTAAAACGTACGGCATTTATTAGTTACCGGAGCAAGTGTAATATCCGAAGAAACTACCATAAGAAAATTTTTAACTTAAATTTTAACAAAAAAGCCTAACCTTAAACTGTAAATGTTGTAAAAACCAATAGCTTATGAAATACAGTTGAAAAATATATCCGGGCTTGCGATCTGTAAAAATAAGGTTTCAGTATGGTCGCTCTGCATAAACTTAACGAAAGGGATTCTATAAAAATAGAAGCCAATAGGACTAATCAAAGATGGTCAGGCCACCTGCACATTAGAAAATTGTTTGAGCTCCTGAACTGACACATAGATTATGATTAGTGCAATAGTCTATGATTAAGAAAATGTATATAACTCGCATTGCACATATCAGTGCCGTAACCTAATTGCAATGAATAAATATCCAATTGATCAGTCTTCTAACATTCTAGTTTAACAACAAGACATTCTCATATTGCATCAATTGCCATTAAAAATACTTCGGATTTTGGATGCAAATACAGAGAATGAAATTCCACACAAAAGAAATTTATTTACAAATGCATTTTTAAACATGATGACATGTTCAAATTTCTTAGTTTATATCGTATTTCTAACCTGTAAAATTCGCGTTACTTTTGTAATTTCAGTGACTATAAGCTTTTAGTAATTTTATTTTATAATTACTTTTCTTATGAGGCTAATTTAAATGCAATTACTCTGCACAAATATGCACAATCTGAATTGAGCTCGCAAATATCAATAAATGTGAATATGTAATACAATGTGTGCGCAAATTTATGTATGCCCCTAATATTTTTCGATTTGCTAATTATTTTGAAGGTGCAAGCATTCAAATGATAAAATATTCGAATCGTCTGGATCCAATTGAAACACAACCTAAAACAACAATCGTAACACTTCGACAAGAATGTGTATGAGATTTATTATTAGTCAATGTTGTACAATTGCATTGCCGAGAATAGAAACTAATACCCAAGATTTTGAATTTCAACAAGTTGCATGCTGTGCGTAAAATATGAACACATTGTCGTTATTTTATTGGTAAGCGTCAACTCTAATTTGACGACAAGACACTAGTGGAATTTACACTGTCACAAAAAGTTACAAGGTTACTATCAGATGAAGCAATTTCAAGAAAAGAAAAGAAAAGAAAAAGAAACTAACGTATGCACCAATATATGCACAGCGTTTATACAGATCAGCTCTAGTTTATAAGCAGGAAGCATATACTGCGATCAAATGCACTCATGTTTATTCAATAATAATACATTTTGGTATGCACTATGGTACGAGAAATTCTTATTCTTCTTTGTTTAAGGTTGACCATGTTACTATTAACACATTAGTAACTGTTTAATTAACCGGTTGCATACAAGTAAACTTACTTGCTTTTATTGCAGCAGGATTTTCTTTGTTTGAAATTCTATTGTTGTCGTACCTTTTACACATTTGCTTACATACACAAGTGAGCCGCCAATAAGTCGGGTTTTTTTGTGGACTGGATGCTTAAAGTGCTACATCACTATGTAGCTTGAGGCTTGCATGTGCATGACGATCCGTGATGTCCACGTAGTTCATCTAGTCTACGTTGACCATCTAGTCTACGTAGTCTATAAGTACCACGTAGTACATCTAGTATACGTAACACGTACCCACGTTACATACTACACATTGTTTTTTCTCTACACATTCATAAATCATAATGCATTATTTATTACCCAAAAAAAACCCGTCTCTATCCAAAAAATTGTTCTAAAAAAAAATAAAAATTTATGTGAAAGTTTGGCAGCCAAAAATTCTATTATTAAATGCGTTCAACACCAAAAGTTGTATTGTAATTGAGGATACTGTTGATAGTAAACATTATTATATCCCTGTAAATAGTTAAATGAAGTATCATAATGAATTTGTGGAGGTTGTATTGGTAGTTGATTCGAATAATATTGACCTTGTAAAACCGGTGGTTGATACTGAACCATTTGCTTTTGCAAGACATCTTGATACAATCTTCTCTTTTTGTTTGGATAGTAATTATAATCCTCATGAGTTGGTGTATAAGGAGTCAATGGACTACAAGTGTTGAGATATTGTGAAGAACTTGAAGAGCTTGTACTTTTAAGTGAGTACATTGGAGAATTAACAAATGAGATATTTGGAGTTTGAAAATTCATAATCATTGGTACCTTAACAGGAATTGGAGTGACTTGTAATGGAGAACTAGATTCATAAGGTTCTTCAACAACAGCAACTTCTTCATTATTCAATAACGATTTATACCCGTTAATCACAGATGATGGGAATTTAAATACTCCACTAGTGTTAAACAATCTCCAAAATTCTTCACATTTATAAACACCTCCAAAATTCAAATTATAATCAAGACTTGACAAAAAGTATGATTCCAAAGTATTGAGTAATGTTAAATTTATTGAAATGATTTCTTTATCTTTTGTAGTGTTATTTATGATGTTTAACCATGTCTTTAAAGTGTAAGATTGATCATCAAATGATTTGTTTGCTAATATAAGAGAAACAACGAGTAAATAAATAGTCATTGAATCTTCTTCTTCATCAACAGGTAAATATTCATCATCAAATTTCAATACTGAATTGTGAGAATATTTAAACAAATAGTATAAACTTATAATCAAATTAGTTTGACTCAATTGTGAATTGTATACTAGTAAAGTGATAAATTTCCCATATTTTTGATCAAACTCTTGGAATCGCTGCCTTTTTCTCCGTATAGTTTCTTCATTAAATTTATCTTCATTTGTACTGGATATCACTATCCATGCTAATTTCACGTAATTATTTAACTTATCCATTATGTTGTTAATGTTTAAATCATAATTTGCAATTTAATGATTTTATATTTATATATATATGAGATGATGAACAGATGCAAATTTAGTTAATTATGCATACCGAAATTTGTAAGTGCAGTGCCAATTCAATAAATGTGAAAAGGAATAATAATTAAAAGCACAAAAAATAAAAAGAGATTTAAAAAATAAAAAGCCAAAAAGAATAGAAAGCAAAAGCGATTCAATTAAGAAAATAAAAAACACTAACCTGTAAAGATAAAAATGAAGCAAACCCAAAAAAAAACTTGGTAAAAAAGAAATTTTAGAGTAATTTATCAACTATTGTATGTAAAAAATAATCATTATAATATTTTGTGGTTAAGTTCAATTGAAAACTGACTACACATTCAATGCAATCACTTCTTGTCCTCCTATTTTGCTAACAAAGATCTTCAACAACCTGGTTGAACTTTCCGTCGCCTCGTTTCATGTTCAAAAATAAAAATATTGCAACGTGTGTATAACAATGTAAAACTGGGCGTATGTGTCTCTTGTAATTTATCGCCCTATCAAATGTTCACTCCTAATTAACACCCTGAGAATGCGCTGTTATTAGTTGATCTTTTATTCCACTAATTAATGGTAATATGACGTTGGTACAAGAGCGTCAAACCAGGTTCAGCTCGTTACGTACATCGGCTAACACTTATTAGGACAAGAAACAAAATTGTAAATCACTCATCGATAATTCCACTTGCTATTCTTGAGTTATTTGGCTACACAAACCAACTAATAAATGCGGAAAAACTATTACACAAACTTTAAAGTACACGGAGATAATTTAAAACACAAAATAGTGTAATATTTTATTTGGCTTATGACTCTCGATGTGTCTGTTCAAAAGTTGGATTGGTCGCCTGTGCAACATTGTAAAGGTACACTGAGTATTTACAAGTTTATCATTATAAATCTACTTTAGCATACAAGTCGACTTTGTTCGAGAGCCCTTGTTAAGTCGTTGTTCAGTTGAGACCTTGTTCAGTTGAGACTTGCAATGTACAATACAATTTATAATACAAATCCTATAATACTATTGATCAGCTAACACTCTACCAGTTCTCGGTTTTAAGAATAGCTTTTGCACCTTTTTGTGCAAAAATTCTAGTCTAAATGGCCTTTCGCTACAAAAGAAATATAAAACAATTTGGTCGTTTAAGACTCAAAGCGGAATCAAGAGAATCACCAATTGTTGGAAACAATAATAAAATAAAATAGGAGCTACAAATTGACTTTGTGAATTGCTTCTTATTAGCAAGTTTCATGTCATGGGTAATTTGAATCTCATCTAGATAATAAACTAAGCATATTAAGGCAGAATCGTAAGAAACATTTTGTGACTGTTTTGTAAATAATATTTGAAAAAATCAACAATGTAAAATAAGAAATTGAAACGACTTTCATGTAAATAGGTTGGTAGCTGAATGTTTGTGGGTGCTCATATCCGTTTTCTGCCGCAGAAGCTCTCAATTTGGTTTTACAGGCTTAAAAAATATTATTTTATGAATCTCATATTTCTTAAATGCCTATGGATTTTGGTCACACTTCTGCAGTGATCAGTTGCACAAAACGGTTTTTACTTTTTACAGCCAACTATTGAGTTAATTCTAGTACCATTAATGCGTCTGTATGCGTCTGTATTGTATATTTTCTCAATTGTTAGCTCAGCAGCGCATATTAATTTACTGACGAAAATGATCATATTGCTGCGTTAAAAGAAATGTAAAGGTAACCAGAAATAGTACCGCCAGAAATATTACCTCTAGACGTGCCCTCTAGAAATTACTTCTAAAAATGCCTCTAAAAAGTGCCTTTAAATTTACCTCCAGAAATATCCTCTAAATTCACATTACCTCCAAAAAATCATATTCCTCCGAAAATCAATTTACCTCCCAAAATTACCTCCAAAAATCAATTTACCTCCAAAAATCACCTCCAAAACTCATTGTTTTATTCACGCTGGCTATGTCATGTGATAAAACATCTTATATACACTCTGCTGGGCTTTCTTTTGTATTATTAAAACATTCTTCCTGATTTGCTACAACTCTACGCCTGGCCAATAACCCTACCATATATTACTTCACATGGCTGTGTATTACTTGACCATGGCTGTGCGATCCTATCACTTCATAGCCACTGTTCACGTATTTCTCTACTGCGCCACAAGCATATTCGCGAACTGGACCCGATGACAAATTTCGCAATTACTCTATACATCTCCGAATAGTAGTAAACGGCTATTAAACCCTCTTCACGGAGATACTATCATCGAGTCTAGTTCAAACGGCTTGTTTCTTTTTTTTCGGCTTTGCGACTATTCTATCAACATTACCGGCTGCTACGTCATATTCTCATACAAGTGGAAAAACTAAAGGCTTATTAATCACACGACTGAAAATTTCAATATTTAACGCTCAATGTTGCTGTCAAAACTACAATACATTATATATATATAATGTCTTATCCATACTATACATCAACCTAAATATTATGGTTCAACTTAGATTTAAAAAAGTACATTGGTACTTGGTACCTATTGTCGCCATAATTGTATGGTGGGGAATGCTAATTGCATTACTTCTGGCTTGGTCAATTCAAGGACGTCCTATTTATTCATTTATACATCCAGATCCAGGTACTGATTTAATTTATATTTCAGATATCGGTGCTACCAATTTGCAACCAATCTTTATTGCATGTGCTGGATTTCAAGCAATCTTTTTTGTTGGTACACTTTTAATGGAGTTTATTTTAAGACAATCAAATAAACTTCAACCATATGTTTCAAAAAAACAACCCAAATATGCAATCATAAGTATCATTTGTGCAATCATTGGAGAAATTGGAATCATTTGTGTTGCAGTTTTTAAAGTTGTTAAATTTCATAAAGTTCACTATACAATGGTTGGTGTATTTATTGTTTTCATCTTTTTTGCATGTGTTTTTAATTTTACTAATACTTTTATATTTGGTAATTATCCATCAAGATTAACTCCAAATCATGAAAAAGTGATTTTTGGCAAGCATAGATGGGCTAATTTATATATGGTTTCATTTTGGCTTAAAGTTCTTTGGGTTATAATTGCTATTGTATTTGCAGTTCTTTTTGTTGCATTAATGAATTCAAATGAAACTGATTCTGCTATTTTTGAATTTACAATTGCTTTTTGGTATGGAATAATTTTACTTTTATGGTCAATAGATCTTTACCCATCAGCAGTGAGACATTATCAAAGAAAGCATCCTGAATTTGGTGGTACGCTGTATCAGAAGGAATATGAATCGACGATTCAATCTGATGAGCCACTTAATCAAAGATATAACGATAACAGTGCTCAAAATAAGTTCACAAGAGCATATGATGAACCACAGGTACCGTATCCAGTTCTTCCTACTCAACAAAATCCACAGATATCGGAGCCATATAAGCAACCTGTTTCACAAAGAATGGTGTGAGAGTATTTAGATTAGACATACCTGCGCTATTTGAAATCAAACACTTCTTCACAATAAGAAGACTGTATTTATAATGGATTAGATCCATAGTGTATATTATATTAGATTATCTTACAAAAACAGTATTTTTTCCTTAACAAAAGATTTATGATCCGTTACTCCTTCAAGTGCAACAGCATGTAAACCACATGAACTTTCTCTCATAATCATTCTCCAAAGAGATTTAGTCAATTTAAACTCAATTATATCACCCTTTATATCCTTTTTAGAAAGCTTTCTCTTTTTTGTATCATTCTCTTCATTATTATCCCATTCCATTATATCTTTAACCCAAGATTCTTTCATTTCTAAACCATTTATAATTGAATTTGCATCAGAAAATTCAACTTCAAAATTAAGTAAAAGATTTTCCAGATCAATATTCTCCTTTAGAAATTTATCACTTTGATCTTTAAAAACTTGTAACATTTTAGTACATAATTTATTTGTAATTTTAACAAAAGCAGTTTTAAAAGTTTTATTTAAAACAAGTTTAACTTCTGAATAATCTCTATTTAAAACATTTGAATCTGAATCTAATTGAAAAATTAAACTTCTCTTGGGTTCATTAGTTATAAAAGGTCTTGAATAAAGTATTGAAAATTCGATATTTTTATCTTTTGAAAATTCATTTATAACACCTTTACGGTGCATATTATTAATATTTATAATAATTTCTTGCTTTGCCGGTATAAATGGATTATTTATAATTTTATGTTTAATAATTCGTTGTTCTAATTCCAAAAATCGATAATATTTACATTCTCTTATAAGTAATTGTCTATGTTCATCATTTTTAATAATTAAATGATTACCTCGTAAGAGTTCGAGTAAATCCAGAAATAATTCTGGTGATCTATTTGATAAAGTTGCAGGTCTTTGAGGTGGAGGTCTAAGCATTCCCTTTTGTTCAATAATTGAAATATCAATGAGCAAACTTTCATAATGTAATGTGAAATAATTTGGAGAATTCCCAGTATTTACAAATAAACTTTTTGAAACTTTAAATGATCTATTACCAATGGTTGCAAAAATATCTTCATTTGTCAAGAACAATTGTAAATTTTTTAAACCAAAATAAAAACAATCTGACCAAAGATCCATAAATTCATAATCTGTAGCGACATTTACTGCATAACCTTGCAAATGATTGTAAATTTTTTCAAAAACTTTTGGATTTCTATCAATAAATAAAACTTTGTCATTATTTTCTGGTTGACTGAAAAATTTTGTAAAATATGATGGTGCATCAGAAGAGAGTGAAAGTCCACTAAATCTAAATAATTTATAGCCAACTTGAATTGAAAAGATTTTTTCATGAGGTAAAACTATTGGGATTGATTGGTCCACTTCATGAGCAAGTTCGAGTCGAATGGGATGATCTGCCATTGGTTGTTGTTGTTTGTCAATGTTGAATTTTCAATGATTTTAAATGATTTTCAATGCTTTTTGAGATACCATTTGGTGAAAAATGAGACAAAAGCAAAACAATTTTAACGACATTTTTATCTACCCTCAAATCAGTGGGGAACATTTGAACCCTTAAACCGTTGAAAAGTGACTTATGTCGAATAATCTAAACTGAGACATTTGAATCTAGCTTCTCAATTTTACTTATAAATGGAATATGTCACGTAAAAGTCGCACCTTCAATGGTTGTTGGACTTGTCGATCGAGGAAAGTTAAATGTGACTTACAAAAACCCAAATGTCAACGATGTATCAAAGCCGGTTTGGAATGTGCTGGATTTGATTTGAAATTAGGTTGGGCTGATCCTCTTACACTTTCAAGTGATAATTCTCTTGTAAGTATTAATGGTTCAGATAGTAGTAACGGTGAATTTCAAAGAAGAAATGTTGGATTATCAAAATTCCCAAAACATCTGCAATATGAAACCTACAACGAATTAAATATGAAATTAGAACAAATTGAAGATTCAATCCATGTTAAAAAGATATTCAAAATTCGAATAGGACCTTTTGGTGTTTACAAGTTAGAAAAACTTGAATCTAGTACTGAATTAAAGAGAAAAGTCAAACCTACAAAGCCTTCACTTTCAAAAGTTCAACCAAATATTCTCAACGGGCAAGTCAGTCTTAATTTTGGTACTTCGGCTCAAGATAGAAGAAGCGATGATATTTTATCTCAAGGTAATAAAAACGATGAAGATAGAAAAAACGATGAATTCCTATCTCAAGATAACACTTGGGTTCATTCACAATTGCTTGATTATGCTAAGCTTTCAATCATGGCCATTAAAGGTCCAAAACATAAGTTCAACCAACAAAACATGTTGCATATACTATACCCCAAATTCTTCCCTAATATTGATTCAGATAATTGGTTGGCTGATATCAAAATTATAAATAAACTTTTTGTTTTTGATAAAAAGGGTAAAGAACTTCGTCTTAAATCACTTTTTAGAGATTTATTAAATGGTTTAACATCTGATATCTTTTCTTTTAATCGTTTACATTTTAAACTTAATTATTTCGATACAATAGTCATACCTTATATTAATCAAATTGTATGTGAATTTGTTTGTTATGATTTTATAGATTGGGCAACAATTAATAATTTACATTTAGAACATTATGAAGATCAAGATCATGATGATTCCATTTCAATTGCATTTAAAATCAAAAAATTAAAAGAAAATATTAAATTAGGTATTATATATTCAGCACTTGGACTATCAGCTTTTAAAAAATCTCAAAAACTGTTAAAAATCAATGATGATAATACTTTTGGAATTGATGAATATTTAAAAATTGGTATTGAATTGCGAAAACTAAGTATTGCAATTGTTAATTATCATTTGGATGAATATGATAAGCACGATGAATTACTTGATAAAGATCATATAGAAAGAGAAAGTTTTGAATATGAGAACTTACTTTTATTAGCATTAATTCTTCAAATTGATTTAGATAATAGTTTTAGTGTATTTGAAAATTTTGAATTGATTTATGCAATTGGTGATTATATCATCAAGAATAAATTTAAGAAAATTCGATTATCAAATATAACCAAATTCTTAATCAATGTGTTTAAAATCAGTTATTTGTTCTTTGAGAGTACCCAGCTGATTAATTTGTTTAATTATTCGATTAGTGAAGGAGATGAGAATGTGAATTATAGAGATTTAAACGAGAATTACGATCAAGGAAAAGAGGATGAGGAGGAGGAGGAAGAAGACGATGAAGACGAGGACGACGAGGACGACAAATCCAAATCCAAACATGCGCTTCAAATCAAACCAACGTATAAAAACCACATAGTGTCAACCCAAGGGGACCATTACAACCCCATGTCCTTTACTATCACATTCAATAAGAGTGATTTATCGAATTACGATCGAGCAGCAGAGATCGACTCAAAACAGGTTGTTCAAGCCGAATCGTCAAAGAAAAAACAAGAATTATTCTACCCCAAACCAAGTTTCACAAGTGTAATCGATACCAATAATATATACTTGATGTATGGTATTCCAAAATCATTACTTGATATTTTTCATGAAGTAATTCATTTGACAAACCATAAAAATATTTTTAAACAACGAAAAGTGTTCCCACGAAATTTCCCAAAGATTTGTGCTGAAATTGAAGATAAATTAATCAATTGGCAAATTAAAGATTATTGGATTTTAGAAGAAAAAAATGATTTACATCAATGTCTTCAATTAAATGTTAGTGCTATTCAACTGGCAATCATTGTATATTATAATCGATTGATCAAAGATAACAATGTTATTGCCAAGTTTGAAAATCATGTAAATAATTCAGTTGAATGTCTTAAGCAATTGATGAGTTTAAGTCAAGAAAAAGGGTACGAATTTAAACCACAATTTTGGATACTATTAATTTGTGGTAGTGAAATAATTGATTTACAAAAGCAAAAAGAGATTGAACAAATATGGGAGACACAACTGAGTTATTCTTGTCAATTCAACTATTGGAGAGGTAAGCAAATCTTATATGAGATTTGGAAGAGAAGAAGAGATGGTGAAGAATTTGGGTTTATGGATATGATTAGAGAATGGGATATTATCTTATGTTTAGGTTAATTATAGATTTATATTGATAGTTTCATACTACCCCGGTATTGCCCCTTTTTTGCGTCTGGAGCTTCGGAAAAATACTCGATCTGGAAATCCTCCAAGTGCTCGAAACAAGCGGGAAAACAAAAGAAAAAAAATTAAACCGCTTGACCGACGGCCTTCCGACGCATTCGAAAGCAAGTTGTAGTCCATTTTGAAATTAACCCTTTGAATTGAATCAATGTTACATATATTGCAACAAACGCCATCATCATATTGTAACGTTGTATATTTTACGAGTCAAACACAAAAATACGAGTAAGTGCGAAACAACAACGGCACATCCACGTCTAAATGCAGTTCGGGAGAACTTTCAAGTAACGTAGAAATAAATGCGAGCAAAAAAGAATCGGCAATCCGTTTTTAATTTTGACAAGTTTTGTGATCACAAAAGTTTCACAATAAATCGGATACTCAGTACATTGCATAACATCCGAAATAGATCACATAATCCGAAACAATTTACGTAGTGTTTATAACGAAGTGGCTCAAATTGGTCGCCCGTTATTAAAATAATTATTTTTGGTTGTGTTTACGGATGAAAGGTAATTATTAGTAACACTACTTGTGGAGAGGGGAATTGATAAAGCGTGAACACATTTTTCCAATTTTTCCCGCTCAATCAATAAAATGGTTGATTGCACTGATTGCTTCTGCACAATGAAATTTGTGAGAATTTTTATATCAGTTATTTGATATTGCACAAAATTGCAACCCCATACATTGGCTTCCAGAATATATGGGAGAGAAAATATCACAATAAGACTTCATTAGGAGACTCCATGTGAAGGCACTTTATTAGGAAATATTCCCACACTCTAATTAATATTGATTCAAAGGTTTATTTGATTTAGAGGTTTAATTATCAAATAACAATAACAATAGAAAGCAAATGTTGCATTCAAGTTCCCCAGCATAAATATGCATCTTAAATATTTTTGTTGCACTGGGCCTTATTTTTTTTTTTTGGTTTTTCTCTTGTTTTTGCCGTGTAACATAAAGAAAAAATCGTTCACAATACTTACCCCCCACTTTCAGAATGTAGTTTTTCCGATCATTCATCCACTATTTTCAGTTAATGCATAATTAAAGGCTAGAACAAAGCAGCGAGAAATCTTCCAGTAAATAACACCATCTATTACTCCTTCAATAAAAAGTTTGCCCGATATTATTTTTTAAAACAAAATTTACCGATCACCCCAGAAATTACCCGTGAGCAAACCTTTTTTTTTTCCACTTTGCTTTCTCTATCACATCACTTCAATTATCATCCCCGCGAGTAATTTGACTTTATACTTGGTTGTCAAAACTTATTCTCTTTCTTTTTTTTGGCTATTTCTTTTTGTGACCTATTTAATAATTGTTTTTTGGTGGGGACTGGAAATTTCTCCAAAACAAAAAAGATTACAAAATTAACAAAAACCCGGGAAAATTATCAAACATTTTTTAGGAGGTTTACTTTAAAAAAAAAAAAGTCAACCCCATTCCTCCAATTATCGGGCAAACAAAAAAAAATAAACTCTCTTTACTTTATAAAGAGAATACTTAGTTCTTCCCCATGTTACAATCAACTGAAAGGAGCGTCTTAATAGATGATTCCAATGATTCTGGAGGGGCTTTGCCAGTTGAAGAAACATCTTCTTCTTCTCCCACACTCGGGGGTAATGACAATTCTCCAGACAATGATCAAAATCAACCCAGAAAAAGATCAAAAGTATCAAGAGCTTGTGATTCATGCAGGAAAAAGAAAATCAAATGTAATGCAGAATATAGTCCAACTTTACAAAATGTCACCAAAGTTTGCAATAACTGTGTCAAAAATCATGAAGTTTGTACATTTTCAAGAATTCCTTTAAAAAGAGGTCCTTCAAAAGGGTATATTCGAGATTTGGAAGAGAAATTGGATTCGAAACCAAAGGAAAGTTTGATTCTTGCAGCTGGATTTGATCATCATAATGGTCACCCTCATCCACAACATCATTCTGCCCCACCTCCTCTTCGTCAACAACATTCTGGAGGTGGTCAAATCATGTATGGTGTACCTCCAAATGGAATTCCACCACCAATTGGTCTTCACCAGCAACCTCCACCACAACATATGATGCATCATAACCATCCTCCTCCGCCTCCTCCTCCTCCTCCGGGAGCTCATCAAAATCATATGGGACATCAAATCGGGATCCCCCCTCCTCCACATATCTCACAACATCAACCATTACCATTCCCACAAGTCAAATCAAACGCTCCTATAATATTGCCTCCTTTGATGGGATATCAATCAACGGTTTTACCACCAGCAGTCCAGAAATTAAATACTTCTGCAACACCAAATACAACAACCTCTACAACAAATTCAATTTCACCAGCAGGAACAACCGCAGCAAATACTTCGAATCCTTCAAGTCCAAGAAGTACTTCACTAACGGGAATCTTAAATTCAGACAAAACTAAGAATGCTAGTCCTCCAATACAAGGTCCATTCTGGAAAGTTCCATATGAAATGCCCGCTTCGACAAGTAGAAGGTCATCGGTCACTTTGAATAATAGCATTAGTCGTAGAAGATCATCGATTGATTCGATATCTTCAACCTCCACAAATGGTTCTCGTTTATTGAAACCAAGTATTTCGATTAATAGTGATGCATTATCAGATACTGATTCAGAAGATTTTTATTCTGTAAAATCTGCTGTTTCACTGAATAATAATTTGCCCCAAAATCAACATATGAGAACTGCACTGTCTGGTTCGGTGGTGAAAAACTCTGTTACTTCATCTCCTCGTAATTCAGTTAGTTCTTTATCTAGTTTAACTGGCAGAATTAATAAAACTTTGCATCTTCAGCTGCATTCACCAGTAACAGTGACAAGTCCAAGTCCAGTACCTCAAAGCTTTACCCCAATTTATATGAGCTTACCACAATATCAACAACAAGCTCAATTCTCACCACAACAAATACCTATATATCAAGGTCAACAGCATACCCCACATATTCATCCGCTGAATTCCCTTGTACGTTCACCAATAGGTCCAAAGTTTAATAGTATAGACACTAATTTACGTCTTTATTATGCTAATTTTCATAATAGTTTCCCAATTTTACCTTTTAATCAAAATTATCTTAGTTCTTTAATTGAAAGTTATAATTTTGATGATAGTAATCAAATTTTGGATTTATTTAATTGTGCACTTAATAATTTAAATAATTTTAAGAATTTAGGTATTAATGATAATATTGCTATTCTTACAAGAGTATTATCACTTTATCCATTTAATCATTTTGGTATAACCTTGAATGATAGTACTTTAGTTTTTTTCTTTAGTGCACTTGTCATTCTTAATTATGCTATTTTATTGAATGGTCAAATTTATTCAATGGGACTTTCGGTTACAATATCAATTTTTAATGATTTTAAAGTATTAGAAAACTTTGTTGAATTGGTACAAGAAACAGAAAAATTACAAAATGAGAATTTAAAATTAGATTATGATAATGTTAAACTATTTTTACCTAAATTGTTTTATGCAATTAATGTCATTGATAATTTATATTCATTAAGTTTTGGAGTTCAAAAAGTAGTTAATGTGAATGGATTAGTTCAATTCTTAACTACAAAAGAAAATTATTTACTTCCAACTGAAGATTCATATGCTACCTTTATAAATTCCAAACTTTTTGATGATTTAATTAAAATTAGAGAAGGTTTATTAATTGGAAAAAGTGACCTTTCTCAATTGACAAATAAAGAAAATTATAATGGTGATGAATTCTCAATACATTTCCAAAATTTGATTAGTGAAAAATTTGGTTTATTACCCTATTTACTTGAAATTAATCAATTTATAAGAGATAATAATAATACAGATTCTGATGAAATGTTTGAAAATTTAATGGATTATCATTTAAAATTAATAAGACTTGTCAAGAAATTATCTAATACCATTATGAATTTTGCAAACTATATAAGCACAACAACAACTTCGGCTACATCTTCGCCTGGTTCGAAAAATGGATCTACCACAAGTCTCAATGGTATTGTTGTTGAAAGCTCTGAAATTTCACCTGTAAATCCCTTGTTAAACTTGACCATTGGTCAATTGTTTAAACTTATTAAATTGAACAAGTTAATTATCGATAGTCTTATTCATTTGATCCAATCACAAAGTCAATCAGATCATTTAGGTGATTTAGTTAATCGTTGTGTTAAGATCAACAATGATTTGTCGATATCATTTAATTTACTCAACCTAAATTTGGTTAATTTATCGATGGGTACCGTTGCTATAAATTTGATGAGATCTAAAGTTAATGATTACAGGCTTAATTTCAATTTACAAGGTATTTTGAATAAAAATAGTTCTGCTTCTTCTTCAAATTCTTCCAATTCTAACTCGCATTCGAATTTACATTCGATTTCAGTTACGGGATCTTTGGTTAAGAATTCCTTAAACAACTGGTGTCATGAATTTACAAATTTTATTGTACCATTTATAGAAAGAGAAAACATTAGTGGATGGCTTTAAACATCTGCTATATTTCCTTTTATTTTGGTCATTTTGTTGTTTTTGATTGATTTTTTGAAATACTTTGTATTCCTATTTATTGTCCCCTTCACTTCAACTTCCCTGTCCTTATTATATATAACTTTTTTGTATTCTTTTTAATGTTAACGATTTGTATTTTACACTATATATGCAATAAATAGAAAGAATTATATATATATATTTGGGTTTTATTAGTTTTAAAAATGAAGAAATCTAATCAATCTTGATTTGAGAATAAATCATTCTGACAAATACCAAGTTACTGATGAAACCAATAGACCCACAGCAAAGGAATACAATCAAAGAAATGACACTAGAGTATCCAACATATAAAACAACAGATGTAAGTCCACCCAAAGTTTGACCACCTGTCAAGAATAAGGAATGTAAGAAAACATAAAGTGCACATCCACCACCAATAAAGATGGATTTCCATTGCCATTTATAGTTCTCAGAGCATAAAGTGTAATAAATTGCCATGATAGAAATCAATGAAGTTGTGGTGATCATTAAAACGAAACAGAAAAACAAGAAACCAAACATATAGTAAATTCTGTTAAACCACAAAGAAGAATAGATAAAGTACATTTCAACGGCAATGCATCCGAATGGGAAAATACCTGAAATAAACATGATTGGAATAGTTCTTAAATACCATGGTTGAGTTGGGATTTGTCTTGGGATTTGATTAGTTCTCACTGGAACTGAAATCATTGGTCTCTTGGAGGCTAAGATAGAACCAACGATAGATAATGGAATTGAAATCAAAAACCATAAAACAATGATTGCAAACATTGTACCAATTGGAATAGCACCAGAAGAACTGACATAAATCAAGAAAAAGTTCAAAAATATAAAGATAGCGAAAAGAGAACCTGGAACAACAATTGGAGTCAAAATTAAGTTCAATTTCCAGTTTTCACCACCAAAGAATCTGTAAAGATATCCTGAAACAAAAGCAGCTGCAATACTGAAGAAAATGTAAAGGATAAACATAAAAGTAGATAACGCACCTCTATTAGAAGGAGATAACAAACCAAAAAGGGCAAAAACGATGGTGACAAAGGCCATCAAAAAGATTTGAACACCAGACCCAACCAAGATAGATAATAACATCTTTTGCTTTGGAGGTCTAAAAATATCTCCATGAACTAATTTCCAGCCACTTTCATCTGAAATATCATCATCCAAGTTAACTTCATTATATTTAACAATATCATTCTTTAAAGTCTTCATTAAAATATGGGCAATGATAACACCAAGAATAATGACAACCAATGAAAAGTTAACTAGTGAGAACCATTGGATCTTTGGATCATAAACATGCAAGTATTTATCCCATCTTGTAGCCCAAGCAGTTTCAGAAGCCTTAAAATTGACAGAATAAGTGAACAAAACAGTAGTTTCGGCATCATTATTTAAGCGAACTTGATTCAAATCTTTAGAACAAAAGTCTTCAATATTGGCATCATCCTTCAATTCAGATCTATCTAATGAGTATGGGTTAACAGTAACACCTACAACCCTATAGTTATCATTTTCTCTCTTGTGATATTCAATATTGATTTCAAAATGATTGGAAAAGTGAGCGACATTCTGGTCATCAATTTCACCGATACGGAAACCGGAACCATAAAAGTCGGACTTGGTTCTTTCTTCATAAAAATGTTTTGCAGCTGGTAAGCCATCAATAATCCAATTGTGGTTGTAACCTGCTCTGATATTTCTATTGACAAATACCGAGTCTACCTTACCGTAGTGAGAAGTACACAATTTTTCACATGTCTTATCTTGCAACATTTTGATTTCAAAAGGAGAGTTGAAAATTCTGTCACCAAATATAATTGAACCCAAAGATTCCAGCTGTTTAACTGGACCATCTTTTGGTGCACAAAAGTGAAACTTTGGATAGTAGTAATCATAAGAGTAGACGTATGTATCTGCTTTAGCCTTGGTATGAGAACTGGTTAAATGATTCAACGAAGGGGTTAAATGGTTAACTAACAATGGAATGACATCACCTTCCTTATAATTTGTTGGTGCAACACCAGGCAAGTAAAAAGCTTGAGAAACCCCAATTAAACAAGCTATAACGGCCAACAATAGATTAGATAAGAACATCATCTATTTACTTACAATTATTCGGTAAAACAATACGGTAAGTGGATCAAAATCAATCAACGATACAAGTAAAGTATGTATAAACCTGAATTGTACAAGTTGACGTTTAAATTTTTTTTAATTTTTATTTTTTTTAAACCTAAAAACTTTTTTGCGTTTGTTTGGACAACAAAAGTCGCGGCAGATCGAAATCAATGTGGTGACTTGGAGCTATATGCGGTGTGAGAAAAAGAAAAAAACTTAGTTATTGGAGATTTGTGGTACTTGGGTTAACGAAAGAAGACAAAGAAAATCATTAGATTTGTAATCTAACGTCAAGATTCACGAATTATTATTGAGCTCGAGATTTTGGCTCAAGTTCCTTCGCCTTGCGTTATTGATTCTCTTTTGTTGGTTTGTAATAGCTCTAATTCCTTTGAGCTTGTTTGCTTGTAAACTTGAATTGGACATATATTCAGGTCTCGTTTCACTATAATCACAGTCAAGATTAAGTCTTTTACATTGATCGCAAATAGGTCTATTCTCTGGACATGCTTTGTGGCGTACTCTGCAGGTCCAGCAACCACTCTTAGATCTCGGTCCTAGGCGTCTCTTTTTATTCCAAGTAATGTCATCAATAAAAAGACGTGGAGTTTCATTGTTAGAGATATTCCGGACTTTTATGCTTTTTCCGCTACTCGAATTTTTATTTTTTCGTTTTCCACTTCTTGTGTGCCTCATATCAGGCTTGTATTCAAAATCTTCTTCATCACTTGAACCTTCTCTAACAGCAAGATCGGCAGATTCAATCCTGTCTTCAGAAGAGACTTTAGGTATTTCTGCTTCGATCGTGTTTTTGTTTAGTTTATGTACAAAATTTGCAACTGGCTCGGTCTTAATTTTAGCCACTATTTTGATGGGATTTTTCTTCTTACGTCCCCTATTGTTTTTCAATGGCTTAGCAACGGTTTTTTTATTTAATGTTTCTGATTTCTTCTTCCTTCCTCTTTTCTTACCCTTTTTCTGGAACTTATTTGATTGTGCTGGAAATTGGTTTATTGGTTTTGGCAGATTTTTCACATTTTTTACCCAAATATTTTCCCCACAATTGACGTCAAAATTAGATTTCAGATTCATATCAATAGACCGCATTTCAATTTTATGCTTTAACAAATATGGACTATTAGACTCTTCTTGTGTATACGAGCTTTCAGTAGTAAATAAATGAATTGAGTCACTAAGATTTGCACCATTTATTACATTTTGTATTACGCCACTATCTTGAAGTATATAATCTGGCTGTAAACGAGTACTATCATGATTATACTGACTGAATGTAAAATAAGACTTTTCTTGAAAATGATCATTTTCTGAAGTTAAAAATGCTTTATCAATTTCAATTCCATTATAATCTCTTGAAGCCAAAGGGGAACTTTGTATATCTTCTCTTTTTGAATTATAAGCACTTGGATAATCTAAGGTGGTTCTATCACTCATTGTTGAATCTTCTCTCAGGCTCATTTGTTTTACAGATTTCAGCATTATTACTTCATTTTGAAGTCCATGAAATACTGACCCAGATATATTAGGGAAAAATGAGGTTTGCTTCATTGCTTTCAAATGGGGGGACAGACTTATTAGAATTTGATTGAATGATGTTGAAATAGCTATGCGATCCGATATACTTGAATTAGAGTGATTCCGAAGTAGTTTATTAATTTTTTTGGGTTGCTTATCTAATTCACTTCTATTTTGAGAAGAACTTGGTAATTTGGGAGATGTCCATGCAACATCGAATTCAGAGAAGCCCTTGACTTGAGGGTCCATCATATACCCAAAGAGCTCCCTCTGATCCATCTTACGAATTGAAATTTGCAATAGTAAACTGGCTGCAAAAGTTTTTTTGCGCAGTTTGGGCGGCTAATTTTTTTTGGTCTACTATTTGGTCTACTATTTGGTCTACTATTTGTTCTACAGTACTGTCATTAAATTAATTAATATTGCTAAGTAAGTGCACTAGTATAAGATAAAATCCAATTAAGATTAGTTAATAAAAATGTACAACTTTGAGTCCATTCACTATTCGAGGTAAATCGTATACTTTTATCACCGATATGATCTTTCTTTGGTGAGATTTTATAAGGTAATTCAATTTCAGGATCTATAGTATATAATCTAGCCTCAATTTGTGAGACGATATCGAGTAAAGCTATCATTGCCACATCCAATTTATTAAAATTGAATAATTTACCCAATGAAAATTCATTTGAAGTGTATAAATTTAAAACCGTTTTTGTTTTACTCCCCTCGTCAGTTTGAGTTGAATATTTAATGATTTTAGATTGAGATCCCAATGCAACAAGCAGGTAATTATCCAATTCAATATTGAGTCTCTTTATTAGAAATATAACAAGTAATACGATTTGACCTAATGCAGCGTTAATTTCAGGCCATACCACTTTATAACCTAATCTAAATCCATTAATGGTACTATATTTATCATTCTTATTAAATGAAATCTTGAATATTTCTGAATAAATATTCAAATTCCTTAATTTATCTAAATGATTTAAATGCAGTTTATATGATGATTTAAATTGTTCCAATTTGTTTAATTGAGAATTTAAGTCTAATTGTAATTGATTTTTCAACTGAAGCAATTGAGTTAATTCATTTTCATTTAAATTCTTTAATTCAGATTTATATGAATTTAATGATTTTTCAAGATTGATTTTTTCATCTTCAACAGTTTTCAATTCTTGCAGTTTTAATTCAACTTGTTGAGTTAATTTATTGATTTCTTCAATAGATTCATTGAATTTTTGATTTAATTCTTCTTCTTCATCTTGATTCGATGGAGATTTTTCCTTTAATTTTCTAAGAAATGATAAATAACTTTCCTTTTCTCTTTGACTTTGATCAAATTTTAATTTATAATTTTCAATTAGTAAATTGGCACAATCTTGTGATAATGGATGTTTGATATCTTGATTAAGAGATAAAATTTGAAAGATATTATTCAAGGCTTTTAATCGTGCAGATATCGTATGATTTTCATCTTCTTTTGTATCATTCTTTTCTTCTTCATCATCGGTTAAAACAACATATGAATTTGAATTTAATGAGCTTGACATGTCAATATCAGTTTCATTTGGCCCAGCCACCTTGATCTCACTATCTTCATCATCTTCATCCTCACTCTCTCCATCACTTTCTATAAGATTCCTATAATGAACCGGAGTCATGCTTTTATTATTGACATCTTCATATAGTTCCAACCTATCCTTTGCAATAAAATCATTGTAATCTAAATTCCTTAGTAGTTCATTGTTCGATTCATCATTCAAATGATTATGATTCTTATTTATTAGCAAATTCAACTTTGCTGATGTAAGTTTCAAAAGAGAGTCATCTAGTACAACAGGAGTTTTACACTTTTGACAATTGAACTTATATTGAGGCATAATGATTGTAGTTATACTCTATAATGTAGACATATAAAAGAGCCCTTAGCACTTTTTGTTATAAAATAAAATTACCCGGACAATAAATCTTTTTTTCTATTCATATTTAAATAACCAAATCTGCTCATTAAATTTTTTTTTCAATTTCTCTAAATAAACTTCTTTGAACTAATACCTATCATAATGCATTAGTTTGACATTGTTGTATGTTTTTAATTACAAATTTAAGAAGCTTTTTTTATTACCTGATGATAACCTGATACAAGTTGCTTGAAGATTTATTCGCTGTGAGCACATGATTTCTCAATGACTACAACGGTATCTGATATAATAACAAATTAGCTAAGCTATTTTTTTAATACCTTTACTAACTTATTTGATAGATGGGAAAAAGAATTAATAAACAAGCAATTTATGCAAGGCCACTTCCTATAGTTTTATCTTCAGAAAGGTATGGCGTGTCCATTCCTGAAGTATACCCTCATAATCCAATCTCTTGGGTATACCTTGTATGGAAGTTGGCAACGATTAACTACTTTAAACCTGTACCTCATTCTACAGTCGTTAAAGTTAATGTAAATTTTGAAAATGGAAAATTCAAGGTTTGTAATGACGAAGATATGAATGTACTTTGGTGTAATGGTTTCTTCGGGAAAGGTACACTTTCAAGATCTGAGCCTACTTGGAAACACCGTACCATTCAAAGATTGAATTTAGTTGACGATTCAGGTAATTCATCTCAATCAAAAAAAGGTGGTGTACTGATGGAGGCTATTACTAGTAAAAGAAGAGATGAACGTAAAAAATTCAAATCTGAACGTGCAAAATTACAGGCATTGGAATTGAAACAGCGTCAAGGTGATATTTCACAAGAAGAACTTTCCGAAATGGAAAAGTTATCTGTTTCAGTTGCCAATATGAGAAACAACGATTCACTTCTTCTTATAGAAGATGATGATATCGAGATTCTGGAAGAAGATGCTGCCTTGTTTGACCCTGAAACTAGAAAGTTATACAAGAATTTGGAATTTTTACAGTTGCAACCGGTCGAAGCATTTTATCTTTCATTTACCCTTGATTTCTTGAATATCAACAAAGATGACAATTTACTTGATTTAAGGAGTTTATTTTCTGAATGTATGGCAGTCGATAATAAATTCTTGATCAATTATGCGGTATACCACCACTTTAGATCGATGAGTTGGTGTGTTAGACCTGGAATCAAATTTGGTACCGAATATTTGTTATACAAACGTGGTCCTCCCTTTAGTCATGCGGAATATGCTGTAATGGTTATTCTAAATGATGAAACTTCTAAGTACGATTGGTTTCAAATGGCATCTATAGGAAGGGTAATTGGTACAGTCAAAAAACAATTAGTTTTAGCTTATGTTGATTATCCTAGTCAGGAAACCGTCGATAAAATTATCCTGCAAACCGACAAAGACCAGAAGACTATATTCTCTGAATTGTTTAGCAATTATAAAGTCACTGAGATTTTATATAGAAGATGGGCTCCTGGCAGAACCAGAGATTAATATAAATGATTTATGAACAAGTTATTGTTTTTTGTAGAAACGACTAAAACCTTTTACAATTATCGAAATTATTAAATTTAAAAGTCGAGTATCACAAGGAGAAGCCTTTATGGCCAAGTTGGTAAGGCACCTCACTAGTAATGAGGAGATCGTCAGTTCGACTCTGGCTGGAGGCATTTTTTTGGCTCATCGCGAATCATCTCAACGACATATTATTCCCTTGATTCGAGTTTAATTTTACACAACAATTAACTGGTTGATAGATCAACAGTTCAATTGACAAATGTTACCTAGAAGTATATAAACAAAACGATACCTTTAAATAAAGGGTTCGTAGAAAAGGGGAATAACCGATCAAAAGAAAGTTTGGTTTGAACACGACTTGCGATGGATTATTTTTGAGTCAAGTTTTCAATTTTCCTTACTTATTAATTGGCCCTGAAAAAAAACACGCTTGCCGTTTATTTTTATTTAAATACTCAAACAATTTCCCACGAATTTCCAAAATGCGAATCAATTGACTAAAAAAAGAAAATGCAAATTCAATTGATTTATGTGCAGTATATATAAAGGATTACATAATCAGATATCGAAAACAAAGTAAAAGAAATATGTCTAATCTCAGTGATTTAATTAATAAAGACGACGATTATAGTTATAATTATGGTGGATCAACTGGTGTAAAAGAAGCTACATCGAACACCACCACTAATTATGGCGAACAATTCAATCAAGAAGCCAAAGAAGCTGAAAATAATACTACTGGAAAAGTTCCACAAGAGACAATACTAGGCAGTTTTGAAAAAATTAAAACACATTTTCCAGCTGCTAGAATTAAAAAGATTATGCAAAGTGATGATGAAATCGGTAAAGTTGCACAGGCTACGCCTATAATAGTTGGTAGGGCATTGGAAATATTTATGGCCAATTTAGTTGAGGCAAGTATAATCGAAGCTAAAAGACAAGGAGTTAAAAGAATAAGTGCATCGCATATTAGGGCAGCAGTTGAAAATACTGAACAATTCGATTTCTTAGTGGAGGCTGTTGATAAGTATCCTCCATTAAAAAATTAAGTGAAAAAATGTGATGAAAATCTCTTTTATCAATGTATTATAATTGTAGATTAGATGTGTATACGACAAAAATAAAAGTTAACACGAGATGAAGAAAAATCGCTTGAGTTTATATTATTTCCTAAAAACAAATATCGACCTGTATATTAGTCTGATTACAAAGTTAACACTATAAAAATATATTTCGGATTGTTTTCCACCGAAGCCGCCTCTTCCCCCCAAACTCCCCTCCTTTTACCCCCCGCCTTTAACCCCCGTACTTTTTTTTTTGTCCTGCTATAATAACAAGACACATTTGAACATAATACAAAACCATTATCATTTCAGCCCTTTTCTTTTTTTGCGATCGAATTACGTAGTGCGCAACATCAAGAATTCGGTATAATATTGCTATTGAATTCCTCCGATTATTCGACAATAAATTGTTTTAAAACTATTACTTTGTACGAATATTTAAGTATAAATACCGATTCATAATCATTAGTTAAATTTAATTGTATAAGTTCTTTAACACAGAAAGATGGCATCTAGATCACACACTAATCTTTCATCAAGACCCTCATTTTTCAATAATCCGGTTGCTGCCCCACAACCCGATGTTTATTATGTCGGTGTCGATGTCGGTACCGGTTCTGCTAGAGCTTGTATTATCGACACCAATGGTATCATCTTGGGTTTAGCAGAAAGACCAATTACGAGACATGAATTGAAACCAAATTATATCACACAAAACTCAACCGAGATTTGGAACGCCATTTGTTACTGTGTCAAGGTTTGTTTACGTGATTCGGGTGTCGATCCAACTTTTGTCTATGGTATTGGGTTTGATGCCACTTGTTCACTTGTTGCTATCTCCGAACTGAATGACAAACCAATTGGTGTTGGTCCAGATTTCCTGGACAATACTGAAAATATTATTTTGTGGATGGACCATAGAGCTGAAGAAGAAACAAATATCATCAATGCAACAGGTGACAAGTCTCTTAAATATGTTGGTGGTCAAATGTCCATTGAAATGGAATTGCCAAAGATTAAGTGGCTTAAGCATCATTTGCCAGGAGGTTTGAAGGATGTCAAGTTTTATGACTTGCCAGACTACTTGACTCATAAGGCCACTGGTTCCGAAGCTCGTTCTTTCTGTAGTGCTGTCTGCAAGCAAGGTTTTGTCCCATTGGGCGTTGAAGGATCTGAAACAGGTTGGTCTCGTGAATTCTTGGAACAAGTTGATTTGCCAGAATTAGTTGAAGATAATTTCCGTAAATTGGGTGGTGTCCCAGGTAAAAACGGTAAATTCTTGAGTGCTGGTGATATTGTTGGTAAGTTGACCGCTACTGCTGCTGAAGAATTGGGGTTGACCACTGAATGTATTGTTGGTTCTCCAGTTATTGATGCTTACGCTGGTTGGATTGGTACTGTTGCTGGTAAGGCCGAAATTACTGAATTACAAAATACAGTTGAAAATGGGATTGCAACCGCTTGTGGTCGTTTGGCTGCTGTTGCTGGTACTTCTACTTGTCACATTGCTATGACTCAAGACCCATGTTTTGTTTCTGGTGTGTGGGGTCCTTATAAAGATGTTATGGCTCCGGGCTACTGGTTGGCCGAAGGTGGTCAATCATGCACTGGTCAATTGTTGGCCCACGTTTTGTCGATTCATCCAGCTCATAAGGATTTGATTCAATTGGCTGAAGTGTCGAATGTTTCTAAGTTTGATTACTTAAACTTGACATTGGAAAACTTGGTTACTTCTAGAAGTGCCAGATCGGTTGTAAGTTTAGCCAAACATATGTTCTTTTATGGTGACTTTCATGGTAACAGATCTCCAATTGCAGACCCAACAATGAGAGCCAGTATCATTGGTCAATCTATGGATTCGACTGTTAATGACTTGGCTATTCAATATTTTGGTGCTTGTGAATTCATTGCTCAACAAACAAGACAAATTATAGAAGAAATGGAAAAGTCAGGACACAAGATTTCATCTGTTTTCATGAGTGGTGGTCAATGTAGAAACGGTTTGCTTATGAGATTACTTGCTGATTGTACCGGTAAGCCAATCGTTGTTCCACGTTATATCGATGCAGCCGTTGTTTTTGGTTCTGCCATCTTGGGTGCCGTTGCAGCTGAAGAATCTGTCGCTGAACACATTGCCACAAAGGGTAGATCTAGAAGATCTTCGATTTTGTCGACTCAAAAATCTTCAACCAGTTTGTCTGCACAACAACACCATGCGGAACCTTCATCTCCATACACTGCCCCAACTGCTACTGCTTCCACCACAAATATCGCCTCTTTGGCTTATTCCGGCAACCCTGGATCTCACTCTCAATTCCCAGTTATGACTCCAATGCAAGAAGAAACAGACTACTTTAACCAGGCCACTGCTCCTGTTGTTGAAGATTCGTCAGATGAAGAAGAAGAACAAACCTTATCCTTTGGCTCCAAACAACAAGTTCAAGAAGGCTTGACCAAAAAATTGAAGAGTTTGAACTTGAAACCATTGAGTTCTATTACCAAGCAAAGCTCGAATGTCAGTGGTAATGCTGCTCCAGGTGACAAATTGTGGAGAGTCATGGAAAAGATGACTGGTCCAGGTAAGGTAATCATGCCAAGTGACAAAAACCACCCTGACCGTAAGTTATTGGATGCTAAGTACAAGATCTTCTTGGAACAATGCTTTAAGCAACAAGAATACAGAAAATTGGTTGATGAAGTTGAGTTGACCAACATTAAGGCTTAACCTCTTTTTTGATTTTACAGGATACGAACCAATTAATGTGTATATATAGATATTTCAAACGAACACAAGTGTAATAGATAAGATCGAGATTTCACATTATCTCGTTTTTAAAAGATTTATTTTTTGCAGCTGTAGATGCCAGATTTGATCAAACTTATCTCAATTATACTGGGCCTAAATCCGGGGTATAAAAAATAGACGCCACACTTTTTTGCACCCAATTTTTTGAGATAATAAATAACAGATCTTTATACTTTACAACTTTGATTAAATACGACGGTTTACGATAAGAAGAGATGTATTTTTTTAACTTATCGGTTCCAAGACTTTTTGAAGTATAAGCCGTGCCTTTATTTTTGGTTTAATTTAGATAGGTATCTGGTCGTGTTCCGAGAGGTATTACCGTTTGATGAGGATATTGCATTATAAGTGCATTATAAGTGCATTTCTAGAGAATGGAATGGACTCAAGAACAGGAATTCAGAAAGTAACCATTGAAATAAGAGGGAAATCTCATGAGAAGACTTATCGAGACATCCTGCATTAAAGAAACCCGTTATATATGGGTTATCAAGATTATTGTAGCTAAAAACGCAGTTAATAACGAACGTTTTTTTAGTAAGCAAGCCAAGATTCGTCACTTGGCGAGACCTTATCTCACTGTGGATTTTTGGTTTAATTGATTGCATTTTCGCACTTAATTACCTATGGTGAACTCGATGACTACGATTCCGCCCGTCCGGGCCAAATTAAAAATCAAGGCTTAAAATATTTGTGATGAACTCTTTATCTCCAAGAGGCTTGAATCGATAATATGCTTATTGGGTGCGAGAGGCGTGACATAGGTATCAGAAGGTGCGCAGTAGAGAAAGTCGTATATTTATTGAGAATGTGCTTTATAATAACCGTGTCGTGAAATCTACCTTCTCTTACCATGTAATCTTTTTTTATTGCTAAATCATAAAACCGATTGCTTTCTTCTATGTTAATTTAAATCAAATTAGCGGAATTTTAACAATCAAATGATTCCTTTTCAAGATTCAAAGCCTTAACGTGTAGATTAGAAAATCGCAATAAAATAAAACGTTGATAAAAAATATGCAGGGAATGTAAATAATTTTCGCAATAATTGCAACCATACACGTGACAAATCGTAACCTAAAGTATTATGCGGCAAGACTGTTTGAAATGAAATTCTAGATCAGTTGAGATACAAGTTTGTGATTTGCACTTACTATCAATTAACCCAAAGCACTTTTGAATTGATTTTGAAGTCCAACTTTTCCTTTAATTCCAGCGCAATCGACTTGTTAAATGATCCTACGAACTTATTAATTTGCAGACTATAGCAACATGTAGAAAAATCACTTTATTTTTTGCGGCTAAGTTAAAAATTTGATTAGATTTTTTTTGCATATTCGCAATTTTAAAGTGTGGATTAATTGCAACATTCCAATTTCAATTGTTCTTTTCATGCCACACTCTTTCACCATAGTAATTATACTCATAGTATTATTATGGTCTCAATCTTAATCTATGACTTATTTTAATAGTAATTATAAAGTATTTTGCAATCTTATCTACTCCGTATATATAGACTTGATTCATTCCGATTTTAACTTTTAGTTTTGTAAAAACATAGATCAACATGTCGGACTTTATTCATAAAGTAAGTTCTATTACAAGTGCTGAAGGTGCTGTTCTGGAAGTACCCCATTTACAAGAGTATAATCATGACCAACATTTAAAGTCTGTACAATCGAATCGTACCACCACTGGTGAACACCATGAAGGTTCGAGTGTTCCTGAATATATTGAACATGAAGTTACTATAATTGATTGGCTTTCAAGTGTTTTCTCTAATCCATTAGGCAAGATTCAACATTATCTTGTATCTCTTTTCCCAATCTTAAAATGGATTTTCCATTATAATATTAAATGGCTTTATGGTGATTTGGTTGCTGGTATTACCGTTGGTGTTGTCTTGGTTCCACAATCAATGTCTTATGCCCAATTGGCTGGTTTACCTGCTCAATATGGTTTATATTCTTCTTTCGTTGGTGTTTTTATCTATTCTTTCTTTGCAACATCAAAGGATGTGTCGATTGGTCCTGTTGCAGTCATGTCTTTACAAGTTTCCAAAGTTCTTTATAATGTCCAATCTAAATATGGTGACACTTTTGAACCACAAGAAATTGCAACCTTTTTATCTTTAATTTGTGGTGGTATTGCAACTGGTATTGGTCTTTTAAGATTAGGTTTTATTTTGGAATTTATTTCTATTCCAGCAGTTATGGGATTTATGTCTGGTTCTGCCTTCACGATTATTTGTGGTCAAATTCCTGGGTTGATGGGTTTCAATAGTCTTGTTAATTCAAGAGCTGCTTGTTATCTTGTTGTTGTTGACACTTTAAAGAACTTAAAACATTCAAACAGTGATGCTGCCTTTGGTCTTATTCCATTATTCCTTTTATATCTTTGGAAACATGGTTGTGATTTTGGACAAAAAAGATTCCCAAAATTAAAGACTGCATTATTTTACTTTCAACAATTAAGAAATGCTGTGATTATTATTGTTGCCACTGCTATTTCTTGGGGTATTGTTCATCCAAAAAAGAAGGCATTCCATGGTCCAGGTAAATTCGTATCACCAATTTCAGTCATTGGAACTGTTCCTCGTGGGTTAAAGGATGTTGGAGTTTTACATATTCCAAATGGTATTATTAGTGCCATGTCATCTGAAATTCCAGTTTCAACTATCATTTTACTTTTAGAACATATTGCTATCTCAAAATCATTCGGTAGAGTCAATGATTATAAAGTTGTTCCAAATCAAGAAGTTGTTGCCATTGGTATTAACAACTTGATTGGTACTTTTTTTAATGCTTATCCATCTACTGGTTCCTTCTCTAGATCTGCTTTGAAAGCAAAGTGTGGTGTTAGAACTCCATTAGCTGGTATTTTCACCGGTGCTGTTGTTTTATTGGCTTTATATGCTTTGACTTCAACTTTCTATTATATTCCAAAGGCTACTTTAAGTGCAATTATCATTCATGCTGTTTCTGATTTAATTGCTCAATATAAAGTCACTTGGAATTTTTGGAAAATTGCTCCTTTAGATGCTTCAATTTTTGTAATTGCAGTGATTATTACTGTTTTTGCTTCGATCGAAGATGGTATCTATTTTGCTATTGCTGCATCTGGTGCAGTTTTATTATTCAGAGTTGCTATTCCAAAGGGTCAATTCTTGGGTAGAGTTCAAATCGCAGAAGTTATCAATCCTATCATTGACACTTCATCTTTTGAAGTTATCAACAATGATGACAGTTCTTCTCAAGAATCATCTAAAGATATTGAAATTCATCAAGTTTTAAGTATTTCAAACTCCGAATCTGGTAAGAAAAATAAGGAATATAATGAAGATAGAGTCTCAACTCTTACTGCTCAACAATTGATACAACTGAACCCACATGTTAAGTTCACCACTAGATGGGTACCTTTAAACAATGATAATATAAATGAAAGATTAAATGTTCAACAACCACCACCAGGTGTCATCGTTTTCAGACCTGTTGAAGCATTTGTATATCCAAATTCTTCATTGCAAGTTGATCGTGTAAATGATGAAGCTAAAAGACTGACTAGACGTGGGAAGCCTTATGGTTTTACTGACACTGGTTCTAGACCATGGAATGATCCTGGTCCATTGAGATGGAATGTTCCTTTTGTTAAAAAGACTTTGCTTCAAACAGAAGGTACAGATGAAGATAAAAGACCACTTTTAAGAGTAGTTCATTTTGATTTTTCTGCTGTTTCATCAATTGATGTAACCAGTATTCAAGCTTTGGTTGATTTGAGAAAGGCTTTAAATAATTATGCTGATCGTGAAGTTGAATTTCACTTTTCTGGTATTATGAGTCCATGGATCAGAAGAGGGTTATTAAATGCAGGTTTTGGGAATTATAACGAAGAAGGTCTTGTTAGTGAAACCACTTATGTTAACGTTGCTTCCGAAAACTTTGATTTCGAAGCTGGCGATGGCGATGTTGCATACTTTGCAACAGTTGGTACCGACACTCCATTCTTTCACTTTGATATTCCAGATTATAAGTAAGAATATTTTTAAATTTTCACTTCGACTAAATTCTTTTTTTTTGATTTCCATTATTTTGTGGGGAAAACTTGAATTTTTGATTTTGGGATAATCTTTTATTCTCCAAAATTTTTTTACTATCTTATTGATTTTTCATGGTGTTTACTTCTTCTGTTTGTATTTCACAATTATATATACAATACAATTATTTGTAAATTTATATTGAATTTCCTTGTACTATCTTGTAGCATAATTACAAACGAATTACATTTCAAGATTACGTAATCGATTATTAAACATAAAAATGATAATTTTGGATATTGTCAAATGAACGCGGACGCGTACCATATTTGAAAAATTTATTCACACAACTCAATTGAATAACCATGGAAGATATCGAAGTACTGGTTGAAACTTCGATTCACATGACGAATGGAAATGAACAAAAGAATGAGTCATCTTATAACGATTTGAATCAAGGTGATACCGAATTGAATGCGATAGAAATCGTTGGACCTGAAAATGATAAACTTGATAAAAAGAATGAAACAAATGACACAATTGAAACACCCACAAGAAGAAGCAAACGGAAAATTCAAGAAGAAACACCTCAAAAAAGAGTCAAAATGGATACAGAAACACCCAAATCGAAAAAACAAACATCACAAAAAGGTACACCTATAGATAAGAAACAAAAGGAATTTGAAAAGCAAACTAAAGAAAGACAAAAGGAAGAAGAAAGAATAGAAAGAGAAAAGAAAAAAGAAGAAGAGCGTTTAGAAAGAGAGAAGAAGAAAGAAGAAGAAAAGCTTGAAAGAGAAAGAAAGAAAGAATTAGAGAAGCAAGAAAGACTTGAAAAAATTAAAGCTAAAGAACTAGAAAAAGAATTCAAAAGGATGAAATTAGAAGAAGAGAAATTAGAAAGAGAACGTAAAAAGGAAGAGGAAAGATTAGAGAAAGAAAGAAAGAAAGAAGAGCGGGAATTACAAAAGTTGGAAAAGAAGCGTAAACTTGATGAAGAAAAAGAACGTAAGGAAGTTGAAAAACGTAAACTTGATGAAGAAAGGAGGAAAATAGAAGAAGCTAAAGAGCGAAGTCAAATGAAAATATCATCATTTTTCCAAAAAAAACCAAGTATAAAAGAACATGTTATTGATATAAAGGAAGACAAGGTCAATGATTTTGAGAAAGATTTTTTACCATTTTTCATTCAAAATAATGTAACAATGGCACCTTCAAAACAATTATCTTCAAATGACTTGAAAGAATCAATAGACAGTTTTGATTTGATATTAAATCAAGATTCACAAGAGATGGATTTAAATCTGTATTTCAATTCATTCAAAAAAGAACCAACCGTAGATGTGATACCGATAACTCCAGAACATATAATAACCGCATTAAATTCATCATCAACGACCGAAATGCAAGTTTATGAATTGCTAGCCAAAATCCCACCAATAAAATATTTGAGTTTTTATGAAAATTTAAAACCTCCTTATGTTGGGACTTGGTTCTCAAGTAAACATCAAGCCATAAAATTACAAAGTCCGATAGATACTTCACAGACTGGGTTTGATTATGATTATGACTCGGACTTGGAATGGAACAAAGAAGACGAAGAAGGTGAAGATTTGGATGACGAAGATGAAGACGAAGAGGATTTGATAGAAGATGATGATATGATAGATGAATTTGTTGAGAATAATCAAGACTCAAATGTTACAAAGAAAATACATGCACTTTTTGTGATAAATAAGATGAATGATGGTACCAACGATGAACTTTTCAAACCTTTTACAACTTCAGCAATGATTACAGATATTTCATTCCCAATTGATCCATTTAAAGATTATTGGAATATCTCTAGTAAGAAAGAAATAAGTCAAGAAGTAGAGTCAACACCAGACATACCAGCTTTACAACCAACAAACACATTAGAAAGTCCAAACATTTTAATTCCACAAAAAAAAGTTATCAAAGATGAAAAAGTACTTGAAGAACTTGTACAATTTATAAAGAAAAATCTGGATTTCTCAATAGGTACATTAGTTGAATTATCGAAAAAAGAATTTAAAGATTTTACAAAGGCACTTTTGAAAAGTACAATTCAAGATATTGCTATTTATAATAAGCGTACTTCAAATTGGGATATTAAACCTGAAATTGAAAAGCGATATACTTGAAGGAAAAATCTACGTATTTTTTTATATACAGGGCGCGCGACGCGTAATAATAATTTTTAATCGGTAAACTATAACCTTATAAAGTAATGATATGGATCGACAAATAGAAAAGGAAGACGATGATGACAATTACTTCTTTGCTTCCACTCAAATGCAAGGAAGGCATGAAGATGCTGTTTTAAATGAAAGGAAAAATGTTGAAGCCAAACGAAAACTACCATTGCTTGAGCGATTCAAAAATACTTCAGATAATGATAAACAAGCTTCAGTCATAACTAAAAACATACAGAAAAAGTCAAGGATAACCAAATCGAAAAAGAAAGGCAACAAATCCATGAATGATCTTGTACGATCAAAATTCGATGAGAATAAGTTTTCATATTTTTCTGGAGATCAGACCAAAATTGATGATTTCTTAAAACATCTCAAGAAAACTTCGGATATAACTAACTTAAAGCATGAAATAACATCAAACGTATATACAAGAGAAGAATGGATATATATATTAAGGCATATTAAACTGAAATTCCCAGATTTATCAAGGGCTCCAAAAAAGACCTTGAAAAGTATAACCAAAAGAATCAACAACTCTAAAGATACCTCTTGTGGTGATATGTGGTCTAAAGCTTCTGCCAATCCGGAGATTTCATTCACAGATGATGATTTAAAGTGGTTGTACGATTTGGATGATGAAAATATGATTAACAGCAGTTTTATCGAAGATGATATATCGAATTATAACTATGACGACCTGAAGTTATTTGTAATGACCTTGTCTCAAGATGTATTGACTGGAAAAGGAAAATTAGAGAAAGAAGGAAGAGTAGAGAAAGAAGGAAGAATAGAGGAAGAGGTAGAAGGAAAATTAGAGGAAGAGGTAGACGACGAAAAAGTAGAGGAAGAAGATATAATACTGGACTCTGAGCTGGATATGGAGCCGCTTGATATTTCGGTAAAGACACCGCTTGAAGAAACACCAACTATAGGATTTTCACATCAAAGACCAACCTCAATGCTAGAATCATCGATAAGTCTTGCATTTGCTGATACAAATCAAGATAATGAACTAATAGTGGAGCTTCTGGATAGTGTTGAAATACGTAATAATCAGAAATTAAAAGAATTGGTTGAAAGAGTACAAAAAACTCCAATTAAATCCCCATTTATATCTACAAACAAATATGAATTTGTCGATAATAGTGATTCGGAATCACCTTTGAAATCATATAGGAATGATAATGAAGAAATTATTTCTCCATTTAGGATCCCCGATTCTTTCAAAGGTCCATTTAAAATCCTTCCTGAATCACCTGAAAAATCAATCAAATCAAAAGAGCAAGTTATTGTATCTGAAGATGAATCAATATACTCAACTGCAAAATCAAACCTAAGAATTAGTCAAGAAAACAAAGATGAACCTTTAAATTCATCTATGCCTCATATCATCAAAAACAACAAAAAAAGGCTTCTTCATACCACTAGATATGAAGTTCTGAGTAATTTTAATTTCAAAGATTATGAAGACAATGAAAATAAAATTAAATTGACAAGATTGGAGAGTAAATCGATTATTGATTCAGATGATGAAGTTCCTGATTCTGAAGATGATGAAAATAACGTTAGTATTATCGAAATCACAAGAGAAGTTTTAGAAGATGAAAATGAAGATGATGGAAATACTTCAATTCTTCAAGTTCCTTCGAGTCCAAATCTTGCAAGTCCCAATCTTGCAAGTGATGGTTCTAATATTGCGAGTGATGGTTCCAATCTTGCAAGTGATGGTATTCAAAAGTATATATCTGATACCGAATCAGGTACAGAGATCTCGAGTTCACAACCAATATTCACTGTCACTCCATCAGAAAATTGGGAAAATTTAAATAATATTCAATTGAAACAATTATTGAAATCGATGCAATTAAAACTGGGTCACACAAGAAAAGAAATGTTACAAGCTTTAAGGAAACTGACAGAAATTATCGAGTCTCCAATTAAACCAACTAATGAATTATGAATAATGAAAATGTAGTATATATTCAATCATATATACTTTTTATGATCAGCATCAATTTTATCCTCTACCAACTTTGTATTTATAAATGAAATGATTTTCGTACTAATACCAGCATTTGCCACGAGTGTTCCTGGACCAAAAATCAAGTTATTTAAAAAAGATCCATATGGTTTATAATACAACACGTTAATTGCCCATTTTGCGTGGAAAAACCACGTCACCAAAAGAACTAAAGTAAGGAAGGTCAAAATAAGAGCGTTAAAAGCTCTACTTTTAGATACTCTTTCTTGTGGTTTATAAACTGGTTTTCTTGGGACAGCCATATTGATATACTAAGCAAAAGATTATTTCAAATGTAAATGCAAATTTAAAATCAAATAGTTGTCGCATTTTGGTGTCGCAATTATTTGTCGCACTTTCCCAAAACGGGCACGCGATCAAGAGCGGAAAAAGTTAAACTTCTGGAACAATTTTAGTACATCAATTAATAATTACCTGTCAATGTCAATTTAGTAACCCATTGAATACTCTAGATTAATATGAGTTATTATAATTCTAATTCCAAACTAGAAATACTACCCAAATACTATTCTGGTGGAATACCTGTATTTGAGCCGACTTTAAACGAATTTTCGAATTTTTATAGTTTCAATAAGGCAATTAACAAATATGGTATGCAATCAGGTATTGTAAAGATTATTCCACCTCCTGAATGGAAGCAAGATTTGACTGGGATATATACAAAAGAAAATTTGGGACATATTAAGATTAAAAACCCAATAGTTCAACAAATCAATTCTTCTGGAAATGGTATATTTACACTGCAAAATATCGAAAAAGGAAGAACTTATAATATTTTTCAATGGAAGGAAATGGCAAATAAATCTAATTTTCAACCTCCAGCCCCAAGAAGAAAAGAATCAAATGTTGAACCTAAATCAACTACTTCACAATTTGATCCTACTTATAGTATAGATACAGCACAATATACATCAGAAAGATGCGAAGAATTAGAGAAAAACTATTGGAGAACACTCACATATGCTGAACCAATGTATGGTGCAGACATGTTAGGATCATTATTTCCAGATCGTATCAAATCTTGGAATGTTGGACATTTACCAAACATTCTTGATTTGATGGAAGAGAAATTACCTGGGGTAAACGATGCTTATTTATATGCTGGACTTTGGAAGGCTTCATTTGCATGGCATTTGGAAGATCAAGACTTGTACAGTATAAATTACATCCATTTTGGTGCTCCCAAACAATGGTATCTGATTCCACAAGAAGAAGCACCAAAGTTTTTTGCATTAATGAAGGATACTTTTGATGATGAATATAAAAATTGTTCTGAATTTTTAAGACACAAGACTTTTATTGTTTCACCTCAATTCTTAGAAAAACATAATGTCAGATATAATAAGATTATTCATAATGAAGGGGAATTTATAATTACTTATCCATATGGTTATCATGCTGGATTTAATTACGATTATAATTTGGCCGAATCGGTTAATTTTGCTTTGGATGATTGGTTCCCAATTGGTGAGATTACAAAGAAATGTGAGTGTATACATGATTCGGTTGGTATAAATGTGAAACAATTAATATGCAAACATAAAGGGATTCCATATGAGCTGACCACAGAAGAGATATCAGAAGATACAGTAGAACCAATGAAGAGACGGATGTCTGTAAAGAAAGCAATTGTCAAAAAAGCTAAAGTTTCAGAAATACATCATGAATGTGATTTATGTCCAAATAATATTTCAACAAATTCTCCTGTATTTTCATTATACGACACTGATGTACATGACAAATTAGGAACAACTTTAAAGGTCCATAATATTTGTTACAAAATGTTTCCTCAACAATTATCATTAACCAAATTTAAAGTCAATGGAATGGATTCAATTTCCAAAATACAAAGAAAACTCAAATGTATGGTATGTAATAAAGGTTCCAAATCAAAAGTAACTCTAACCAATGGTGCATGTTTTCAATGCACTCATCCTAAATGTACCAGAGCATATCATGCCACTTGTGCATTGGGGGATGGGATTCAATTCGACTTTGAAAATGGAAATTTCCTTTGTAGGTACCATAGGGAAAAGAGATCTTTAAATGAATCAATATCTTTGATTAATCAATTTTCATCAAATTCATGGATTCAATTTGTTTTCAATTCAAATCATTATTTGGGGAATGTTATTCAAAATAATGTGAGTGAACATACGTTGACTGTTTGTATATATCCTAGATTACAAGATATCATTGAAATTGGATATGAGAACGTTTTGGTTGGAACTCCTGGACAAATATTTCAAAATGAACTTGTTTCGACCGGAAAAAGATATTCAGATTCAGAAATAAACTATCTGTCTAACCAAGGTGACAATCTCCACTACAAATACGTTACTTCTTATATAACCACCGAGCCAAGAAGTGAAAAAGATAATGAATCGACAAGTCGCTTGATTCCTGAAGACACTTTAACAAGAAGTAACATCTACGAACACACATGATTTTATACTTGTATATTTTTTAATGCGATAATGACAATCAAATGTAGAGTGAAAAAAAAAAACTGATAATGTATTTGCAACTATTAGTAGGACATGAAAATCACGCGACTGAGGAAGCGAAACCATGATGATCTAGACAGTATACCGAAAGACAAAGTAAAGAAGGTTGAAGAAATCGATGATGATGATTTCATAGAAGATACCACAGAAGAAGAGATCAAGATCGAATCTATGCCAAAGACAAAGGTATCATCATTTTCAAGACAACTCAGTCATTCATCTTCAGGACAACTCAGTCATTCATCTTCAAGACAACCCAGTCATTCATCAAGGCATCTCAACCATTCTAGTTCATTTTCATCGCTACCGGCCAATGAAAACTTACAATGGATCGACAAATACAAGCCCAAATCAAGCAATGAAGTTTGTATTAATCCACAAAAGTTAAAACAAGTAAAGGAAGCCTTGAGCTCAATGATAAATGGCCAATCCAATCACAAGTTGTTAGTACTAACTGGACCATCTGGGAGCTCGAAATCGACTTTAGTTAAATTACTTTCAAATGAAATAATCAGTGAATATAAAAAGAATCAAAAAAAACATAGTTTCCAGCTTGATGATACAGATGATAAACATTGGATAGAATATATGGATACCAAGTCTGTTATTGGTATTAGCCAGAGCGTTCAGTTTGAAGAGTTTTTAAATGATTGTAAGTATAAAGTTGGTTCAAATCTTTCAGTTATTTTATTAGAAGAACTACCGAATATCTTTCATGGTGATACTTTACAAAATTTCCGTAATTCAATAAGACAATGGATACATTCAGATGAATATTTACCACCATTAATAATATGTCTAACTGAAATAGAGTATACATTGGATGGGGAATTCGAAAATCAATATACTTATAACATAGAAAACAATTTATGTATTGATACTTTACTTGGGAAACTGATTATAAATCTGCCAAAAGTTCAGTTGATAAAATTTAATTCGATAGCAAATAAATTCATGAGAAAGAGTATAAATAATATAATTAAGATTGAAAGAAATATATTCAATAAAATACCAAACACAATTTTAAATCGATTTGTGGATAGTTTAGTTATAGTTGGAGATATTCGATCTGTTATATTTAATTTACAAATGTGGGCACATAATTATATACAAATTAAATTTGAATCAATTGAAACAAATCCTAATAAATTAATAGATATAGAGAAAGTATTAGGGTTTAATTATGTTCGAGAAAGTCAATTAAATTTATTTCATGCTATTGGTAAAATTTTATATTCAAGTTCTGAATTTAATTCACTTGAAAATGAACAAAGTGATTATTATTCAATTGAAAAAGTATTACAATCATTTAATCATAATAATTTTAATTTACTTAATCTTGCAATGTTAGAGAATTATCATGTGTATCAAGATGGTCAATATGATCTTTCTATTGCAAGTGAAATAGTTGATGAACTTAGTATTAATGATTTATTTAAAGAATCTGATTTTAATAAGGAAATTGGAATTCGTGCAACCAGAATCAAACTTGGATCAATAAAGAATTTAAAAACTTCATATTCTTCAAAATTTAAAATCAAATTCCCACGTCATTTTAAAATGATTAGACAATTTAATAAGACTCAAGCTCAAATAAGATCATATCAAAAGTATATTGATATGTATCGAAATAGCTTTCAAGATTTAAATATGATTGATGGTTATTATTTGCCCATTATATATAATGCAAAGTATAAGAAAAGATATTTATATAATAGACTTGGAGGTAAATTTCATGAGATATATGCAGATGAAGAATTACCAATTGAAGAAGAAGATGAAAATATTTCTTTATCTTTTGATCAATTTCAAGTCGATTTACAAAATCGTATTAAAGAAATGAATCAAGAATATTTTGAAAATTCAAGTGATGAAGATTTAAGTGATCCTATCGATGATACTGAAGATGATCTTGAAGATGATGAAGATTGGTCAGATCCAGAATTGGATTTATTAATCTCACAAGGAAAAATTTGATACTACGATTTTTAATCAAGTAATTTTTATTATTATTTAAGCCTTTAAAGTAATTTCAAAGAATTGTTCATCTTCTTCGATACTTTCTTTAATGATATCCAATCCACCTTGGAATTCACCATTGATATATAATTGAGGGAAAGTTGGCCAATCACTAAACTTCTTAAGACCTTGTCTAACTGAATCATCCTTTAAAATATCAAAGAAACCAAATCTAACTTGATGCTCTCTTAAAATAGCAACCATTTGTCTTGAAAATCCACAACCTGGCAGTGATGGAGAACCTTTCATAAAAAGCATCACTGGTGCAGCAGTAGTAAGTTTATTTAATCTTTCATCAAGAGCTTCTTCGGATTCTTCTTCAGGAGCACTAGCTTTAGTAGTGGTTGGTGTGATTGTTGTATTAACTGGTTCTTCTGAAGATCCAGAAAATTGGTTAAGGGCATTTATAAATTCTTTTGGATCGGCACCAGATAATTCTTTCAAAATGGTAGCTTTACGAATAAGAATGAAATAAGGTACAGCACTAACTTCAAACAACTCACTAATTTCCGATAATTCATCTGCATTAATTGATAAGAAAAGAATATTTGGATCGGATGCCTTTGAATCGGCCAAAGTTTTAAAGACACTATTCATGGTCTTACAAGGAGCAGCCCATGGTGCATGGAAGTATAACGCAATAAGCTTAGAGGAATCTGCCTTGGTTAAGTCTGTGAACTGTGATTCAGACTCTATTTCGATGACACCCATTATTTTTATATATGATGATTAGTGATGATTGAAAAATGAATTAATAATGTCATACTGTGGATGTTGATGAGAGAAAAAATGCTTATAGCGCGTGATTAATGATTATGTAAAATGTTATGTAAGCAACGTATGAAATAATTGATATTCTTTGACATTAAAGCAATTGTTCAAGCCTCCACAATAGCGTGTGATTTCTCATAGAGTGTAATTTCTAATAGAGTGTAATTTCTAAGGCTGTTACAATTTCTAGACTGCTGCGGTTTCCAGACCTGCAATTTCTAGACCTGCAATTTCTAGACCTGCAATTTCTAGACTGCCCTGTGACACACGTCAAGCTGTGGATTTACTAGCACATTATCAAGATTTAGTAAATGAATAATCTTTCATACTTTACCAACTCTCAATATAAACGACTGCGTAACATTTATCGGAGGTTAAATGCCTTAGTCATGTGCTCACAAAATTAAGACAATCTAAATTTTCGAGTACATTTTGTACACAATTGTCGGGTAAAGGTGGGGTAAAACTGTACAAAATTAAATTTTGGGATGATGCTCAACGAATTGTTAAAAAAAAAATATGTTGTACAACATAGAGTGTACATAACCAGGCATATGTATACTGCGATCAAGTTCCTAGAGAGGAAATAAAATTGTCAGATTACAAGACTTTACCCCACAAAAAGCGAACTTCTTTTCCAAGGATATAACGTTCCAGCGGATACCGATTTTCTAATTTGCGTAATATCTTATGTAAACTAGAACCAGTTATTAAGCACGAATCACAGGTGACTTAATAGAGAACAATAATGTAACAAGGATAGAGATGTCAATCTGATCGGCCAATGACTCGATTGGGTCAATTGGTTTGCGAGCCATCTAGTTTTTCGGCTCTTAAAAATTCCCTCGAATAAAAGGGTTCTTAGTTAATGGGTCTACGGAACGAATATGTTTGTTTAATAGTTTAGGAGATTTCCCTTGTAATAGTTAAGGAGATTTCCGGAAGTGCAACTAATAATCGGGTACATTGAAAAACAATTGTCCCGCGCTTTTTGTCCCTCCCCCATAATTCGGTCTTTCTATTATACGAGAAGAACGGCTCAAACAAAACTCTCAATTCAAAGACAAGTAAATATAGAATTGTTTTCTATACGAAGTGCTTATATGAGCCTTTAGTCGCCCTACTTAATCTGACCCCTAAGACTCATCGAACAAACCGGCAGTTTCGCATTCCGCGATAAATATAAGAAAATTCAATCCCTGTATATTGACTAAACGAGTTAATATTATATATATAGATCCAATTCCGCCTTTACTTTTCAAATTTTATAGGAGAACTATCAAAGAACTTATTCTTTAAACTTGTCTCATAAATATCGGATTTACGTTTATTTTTTGAGTTTCCGTTTATTTTTTGTCTGAATTCTAAAGGACTTTTGCTTTTTACAATTTTGTCTGTTTAGTGGGTGAATAATCGGATTTTTTTTTTTACTTTAAATTTAAAATTTTAAATTTTGGCCCTGCGTGAATATTTTTACATTTTAGAGCCTTTTTTTTACACTTTATTTTCTTTCAAATGATTTCACAAATAAAGTTACAAACGTCGTTCCCCATTGATTATTCGGCTCAAAATAACGATATTCAACAAAGTTCCCCACATACAAATTCAAGACATTCAAATCAAAGTCAACAAATTCAGCTTCAACAGCCAATACAGCTGAATCAAATTAGTTCATCTAACACGATTGACGACTTTAAAAACGAACCTATTAATAACCTTTCAAAATCAAATAATCGGGCCCCTATTGAAAGATTTTATACAACTCAAACTAGAGATAAGAGGCGAAAAAGTAATATGGCATCACAAACTCCAACTAACATGGTGGTGTCACCATCTGAAACAAATTCAACAACAATTAGTTCTCCTAGTGCTAGTGGAAAATCCAAAAATAATTTACCAATTCAATTAACTGCTTATGGTACAACACCTCTGGGAAAACCAAGGCTTTTTGTATGTCAAGTTTGTACAAGAGCTTTTGCACGTTTGGAACATTTAAGAAGACATGAAAGATCTCATACAAAGGAAAAACCATTTAGTTGTGGAGTTTGTCAGCGGAAATTTTCAAGAAGAGATTTATTATTAAGACATGCTCAAAAATTACATGCTGGATGTCTGGATGCAATTACCCGTTTGAGACGGAAATCTATTAAAAGATTGAATGCATCAAAACAAAATGATGATGATGATGAAGATGATGAAATGGAATTAGATGAAGAAGAACCTATCAAAAATGGTAATGGTACAAATGGAATTCCAAATGGTCATACAAATGAAAACTCGGTTAATTTTAATGTAGATTTATTTGGAGGTAAAAATAAAAGAAGATATAGTGGTTCATTACCCAAATCATCTACAATGAGTCGGAATCCTTCACAAAATACTTCTCTGACTCGAAATTCAATATCAAGTAAAGATGATTTGGCTACTACTCCTATGCAAAAACAAATCTTTGATCACCGAAAATCATTAACTCAACCAAGAAATAGAAGAGGAGCCTCATTTTCGGCTCAATCAGGTGCTAATTATGCAGTTGGAATGCCTGAATTTAATGATTTATACCCTAATTCCGAAAATGTCGAATTCTCAACACCACAATTATTACCACTGACTATGACTGATGAGATTAATTGGCTTAATAATTTATCTAGTATACCTGGAATGTCACTTGATGGTTCACAAGGGTTTCATCCAGCTGCTGGAACAGCAATGAAACCTGAATTGAACCAAACACATAAGTTCATCAATTCAAATTTATCACCAGGTGATTTAAATAATTCTTCAATATCTTCCGCTTTAGGTAAACAATCGAATCATTCATCATTTTCACATCAATTACCAAGTCAAAGTCAACCAGCACAATTAAATAAAAATTTCAACTCTTTAAATAATTATTTGATGCCCACAGCAACAATTTCAAATCAAGAATTACAACATGGAATTGCTGCTTCTGGTGCACATCCTGGATCCATGAATAATGAAACTAATGGTAATGGTCAGTCGAATCAACATGGTGAATCTAGAGAAATGCTTGAAAATTATGGTTATTCATTCTATGATATTCCCGATGTGATTGGAGCAAACAAAATTGATCCATTTTCAGGTGAAATCTTACAAATGCCTCAATATCAAGGTAGCCCACAACAACTGCAACCTATTTCTCAAGTTCAACAACTTCATCCTCGTACTTATAAACCATTGACACCTATAAGACAAGAATTAGAAGAAGATATTTCTCATACTGAGAAAAAACAAAATGAACAAAATTTTGACTTAAATTTCCTTAACGATATGGATGAATTATCACATGAGATCGATGCTGGTTCTAAATTCTTACCCAATGGTTATTTCTTTTATGGAGATAATCCTTCTGTATCATCTTCAGGATTCGATACGAATTCACCAAATGTTTTGTCCCCTTCAATTAATTTTGAAAAAAATAATTTGTTTGCAGACCCTGGTTTAAATCAGTCAAGGTTATTAGATATAGATAATGGGGGATTCGAAGGTAAAAATGGGTTGAATCAACTCAATACCAATTTTCAACAACAACAACAACAACAACAACAACAACAATTTCAACAACAATCTATACCACAGCATAAATTTTCACAACAATCAATATTGCCTACACAAAGAAATCCTTTAATTGAAAATCAAAAACATGGAATGGGTAACTTTTCTACAACCAAACTATTTACTAATACCATGAGATCTATGATTAACAAATCGTTAGATAAGTATCCTATTAGTGGTATTATGGCACCATCAATTCCATCGAATGATAAATTGGAAATTTATTTGGACACATTTATTTCGATATTTTTAAGTCATTTCCCATTTATTCATAAATCCAGATTGAATGAATATGAAATCATGAATATGACTTGTAATGAAGACTGGAATAATGAAAGTGCCAGGGTTTGTTTACCACTTCTCGTTGCCACGATTGGTGCTTTATTAGCCAATAATAAGTATGACTCTGAGCATCTTTATGAAGCATCAAGAAGAACAATTCACATTTATTTGGAGAGTCGTAAAAATTCTGTTGCAAGTGATAAATCCAAAGATACAAATTCTACTGTTAATCCATTATGGTTGATTCAGTCTTTAACACTTTCTGTTATTTATGGATTATTTTCAGATAATGAAAATAATGTTTACATTGTTATTCGTCAATTAAATGCATTAAATTCTTTAGTGAAAACATCGATAAACAGTGGTAGACAAATCTTATTTTCAATGAATGCTGAAGATGAAGAAACTTTCCATAAATTCAAATCTGACCCCAAAATTGGAAATGAAGAATCAAAATTCAGAAACAATATCAATATGCAATCACAAAGAAGAATTGTATTTATGATTTATAGATTGACTAATTTTCTTTTAATGATGTATAATGTTCCATTGACTTTAAGTGTTAATGATTTACAAAATTTGAATGCTCCTGATATCAATGAAGAATTACTTTGGACATTTAATAATTATGTTGCATTTCAAGAATATAATAATAATCAAAATATTGAGAATCCTGGTCAACGCAAGTCTTTGGATGATTATCTTAATATAGAACCAATAATTTATAAGGACTTATTACTTGGATTGATCAAATTAGATCCAAATCCACAGGCAAATAATACTCAAGTACTTAAAAAATTGAGTCAAATGAGTTCTTATGGATTTATATGTATTGTTCATGGATTATTTGAATTTAAACAATATCAAGAGATGAAAAATTTCGATATTTTAAATGTTTTAGATACTGTAACTTTCTTTATGAATGGATCTATTGAAGCCAAAAATGGTTTACAAAATTTTGAAAAATTGGATTATGCTTTATTAGTGAATTTTACAAAAATTTCAGCTTTAATTGATTTTAGATTAGTAAAAGAACAAAGTTGGTTAAGAAATTTTGAAGAATTAACTAAAAATTTCAATTTATTTTTAACTGATAATGTACCAAATAATGAAAATAATGTTAGTGATTTGGATTATTTAAAAGTTGTTGATTGTTGTTTAATGATTATTAAATTAATTTTGTTTAAAACTGAAGATCTGCGTGATACTCATAAACATCTGCAAAATTATTCTGGTAATCCAAGTAACCAATTTAATGAATTGAATAATTTACTTGCAACTGAATTCACCAATGGTCAGTCTGATGCAAGTCGTCAAACTGATAGTGAAAATACTTTAAGTCAATTTGAAAAATTCATTAATATAAGAATTTCAGATGAATTTGATGATTCAACAAATCTGATTCATTCACAAATGTTATTTCATGTATTTTCTATTTTGGCTGGGTTTTCAATTTATATTTTAAGGAAAAATAATCCAAAGTCTGCAATTTATGATAATAATAATGCATATTTACTTTTTGAATTGAACCATAGATTTTCAATGATACTTAAATTGTTGGACAAAATTGAAGGTTTCCTTAAGATGAGATATCAACAACAACAACAATCTCCTCAACAAGGTGGATTCGGTGGTCCAGCCAAATTGGATCATTTCTTTTCTAACCTACAATTATACAATGGTAATATGGAACGTGCAAACAATGAAAGTAATACTTATACTTTGGAAAAGACTTTATATATCTTAAAGGTTGGTGAAGTGGTATTGAATTATTTATTTGATTGCAATGTTAAAGTATCCATCTTCAAAAAGTTGGGTAGTAGTTTGGCTCAAATTAGAAAGTTCTTGATTGATAATGAAGCAAAGGTATTATCATGAGAAGTAACTCAAAAAATTCACTGGGAGCGTGATATATTTATTTGTACTATACTTTATTTATTCTTAATATATATTCTATATAAGTCGCACAATGAGCATCACACGAGCATCACGCAACGAGCGATAGCGAGTTGTGAGAAAGGGAAAAGAAACACAACGAGAGTGGTGAGAGAAAACTCGTCATCGCTAGTGGTAAGAGAACATAAAACAACTCGTTATCGCTCGTTGTGAGTACTAAAGCTTTCAATCTGAATAATTCACTCTCTTTCAAGTTTGGCACTATTCTACTTTGCTACGCTCTTTATAAATCACAGTTTCTACTTTGTAGTAACTGAAAATGTCGATTTATTAGGAAATAAAATTAATCTTGTAGTAATGCATGTAAGAAGGTAAATATAAATGAATGTTGCTTTCAGGCAGCAACTTTTTACACTACTTGATAAAAATTTTAAAGATTATTATCAAACAATATATCGCTAGTTCCAATATTATACAGGAATTGGTCGATTTTTCCATCGGCATTCTTTGATTTATCCGATAAATTATCATCTGATGAGTTAAATGTTTGTCTAGAAGGTACAATAAACTGTTGGAAATCAAGTAAACTTTCCAATTCGGTTGAGACAACGGCACCTGCTGCACCTGGGGATATAGGATTTGCAAATTGTTTTTGTTGTTCTGATTGTGTTTGTAACCCATTCTGCAACTGAAGTCTCGATATCTTTCTTTGTTCCAATTGATCTTCATTTTGTTGTAACAGTTGAATTGAAATCTTTTGATTGGATTCTTGACTTTGATAAATTTGTTCTTTATTTTGTTGGTAAGGGGAAGTGTATGAAATTTGGGAATTTTGAAGTTCAAAATTATTCTTTGGAATTGGTGAAACATTAAAAGTTTGCGGTAAATCATTTTTCTCTATTTTAACTTGAATATCAACTGGAATGGCATTAGGTAATGAATGATTTGGAGATGGTGAATTTTGAAATTGATTTTTATATGAACTATTTTTCCTTGCTTTTTTCTTTTCTGGTTCCAAATTTTCAATCAGATAATCGCTTTCATCTACTGAAGATCTTCTTCCTAAATCAGGAGTCGAGATTGTAGAACCAAATGACATTGCACCTTCAATTCCATCCAAATCAGAATATTTTTCAATCAATTCCTTTTTCATCTTTGCAACAATCGTACTAAATCTTGAACTAGTGATATTAACTGAACCTAATATTGTCAAAATATTTCGAGCAGTATCAAAATGTTTCATCAAGATTTTTGTATTAAATTCATCTTTAAAGCTTGGATTTGTTTTACGATGTAAAATAGATAAACCAATTGAGATTGCAGCCATAAAACAACAATTAACTGCTGGATAACTTTCAACTCTACCAGAATATTGTTGCATGTAAAAACTAATCAATTGGATTGTAAGAACTGAAGATTTAACACTTGCTTTACAAAAATGGATCATTGTTGATTCATTTCTTAATGTACGAGCTCTATCTCTGCTAGTTATATCCGTATGATTTGGTTTCAGATCTTTACTTTTGAAAGCAATATACATGAAAAATGGACGACTTAATAACATAATTCCAAATAATTGAGATAAATGTAATGCAAAAACTGAAAAATTATCATTACTTACATTATGTGTAGGATTTTTCATATCACTTTCAACTGAATCTTTTGGATAATTTAAAATTTTATCGATTTGAATTTCTGCAGGAAGATTTATTGACCAAACTTTAAGTTCAATTGCTTGTCTTTCAGCTCTAACTGGATCAATTTTACCTCCAAGATAAAAATTATGTACAGTTTTACCATTCATTTTTGCAACTTTTGCAATTTCAATTAAACATCTTAAATTAATCAGATTTTCTAAATCACTTTGAATTAATTCTTCTGTATTATTAAAATCATCCCAATCATAATCAACAATAAGAAGGGGTCTTCCTAAAAGAATTGAAGAAATTCTATCACATACATATAAACTAATCCACAATTTTCTTCGATGATTAACAAATTCTTCATCTTTATATCTTTCATTGATATATTTTCTGTGTAATCCAAGAGCTTGTGCATTTCTAATTGCATTCCCCAACATCAACCATGAAGTACTTCTATTACAATTGGATTGATAATAAAAATAAATAAGAAAATAAGCTTCAGTTATCCATAATTTACCATCATCAACAGTATTTCTTATTAAATTAAATCCACTTTCAAAATATGCTCTTGATGTCATACCTTTAGAAGGTAATTGTTCAATTAAAGGGCTTTTTGAAATTTCTGCAAAAAGTAAACCAAGTGCTAAAGATAAATGAAGTAAAGCTAATTTCTCTGGTTTCAATTTTGTAGCAACTTTTGGATTATCATAAATATAATCAATAACATTCAATTTGAAATAATTTTTATTAAAAATATACCAAGATTGATTTATATTGCTTTGAAAAAAGTTGAGGATCTCATCACATAATACTCTTGGTGGGAGATCAACAGGTTTATATGGTTTTAATTGGATTGGTTCATCCAAAATATTGATACCTTGGGAATCAGAAGAAAAATCGGACTCTCCAAGAACCTTTTTGAAGATAAGTCTTGCTTCAAAAAGAAGGGAAAGAGGTGAACTTTCTCCAATGTATCTGGTGGACATCTTCGAGTCAAATAAGATTCTTGTGTCTTTGGAATTATCATCAGTGAGTGAATCTTCGTTAAGATCAATATCCGAGTGTTCTTCCTCGAGATTTTTGACTGGAATTTTCATATTAACCTGGTTTTCGGCAAGTTTTGTTTCTAAATTTTTATTCGATTTTTCGTGTTCTTCTTGTTGATCATTTTCGTCATCTTGTTCGTCATCTTGTTCTCCTTCTCCTTCTTCTACTTCTACTTCTCCTTCTCCTTCTTCTCCTTCTTCTTCTTCTTGTCCTTCTTCTTCTACTTCTCCTTCTTCTTGTCCTTCTTCTTCTACTTGTTCTTTTTCTACTTGTCCTTCTTCTTTCTCTTCTTTCTTTTCTTCTCTTTTCTCTTCTAATTGCTCTTTCTGTTCTTTCTTAGTTTGTAATTTCTGTTCTTCTTTCTTAATCTTCACCTTGTCTTCTATTCTTTTTTCTTTAGATGTATCTTTTTTCAGAGTAATAGCGATTGGTTCAGTTTGTAATTTAGCTTCATCCGAATTCTCACTGTCGTTTGTCTCATCCAAGGGAAATGAAAGTAAAGGTTGTAAACTCTTTGGAATGTAGGCACTCTTTAATAATTTAGAAGCAGATGGGAGTCTATTCGACAGATATAAACTCAGTTGTGATTTTATAGGTGCAGGTATTGGAGCTTTAGCTGGTAATTGTATCGGTGAAGGCTGGTTATATTGTGCCTGAGGTGGATTAAACAATGGAGATGGATGGATAGAAGGGTTTGTTGGAGTTTGTGTGGCCAGATAATTAGGACTAGTATATTGTATTGAAGGTAATGAATGTGACGGCACTACCATTGGTATTGGATTATACGAAGTATTTGGTGGAGATTGTAAAATTTGTTGTTGTTGAGGTACATTTAAATATTGTTGTTGAAAATTTCCATTAAATTGATTTGGAGGATAAACTTCATGCTGTCGAATTGAATAATTTGGATTATTATTTGGAACTAATTGATAAGTTGGTTGAAATATCTGATGATGTATGGCAGAAGGAACTGGAGCCATTTGTTGATTATGTTGAAATTGAGGATTTTCTTGTGGAAGTTGTTTCTTATGTAACAGAAGATCTGATTTAACTTTGGTAATATTTATTTCATTATCTGTTGTTTTTAATTTATCAGAACTCGAAGGAACCAGAGAACGACGTTGATTCTTTTCTCCAGCACTTTGTCGATATATATCAGCAACAGTTTTCTTTTTTGTAGTTCTCCTATCAATAATCAGAAATTGACAAACAATATTCTTCTTCTTACATAAATCACATGGTGCCTTTCCAATACATTTATATTTTCGCTTTTTGCAATAATCACAGGCCTTTGTAACCTTCTTTCTCCTTTCATGTGGTAAAGGATAGTTCAGCTTGTTGTCCATGACATGTACAATTGTATCAACTATTTTCTTTTTTTCGTTTGGGAAATTCAAAGGGTCTTAAATATTTTTTAATTATGTTTTGAAGTTTTTATATCTTAAATTTTTTGATTTAAGTCTTGTTTCTAGATTTAAAAGATTGCTTCGTTTTATAGATTGCTAGTTATTTGTTGATTCAGTTTATAAAAAATCTACCAAGGTGAGTAATTCCGGTTATCGGGTTTTTTCGTAATGCGGGCCAAAAAAAAAAAATTATTTTTTTATAATAGCTATATACTTTCTTTTTTTTGGTTTTTTTTATGTTGATTTTATGTTGTTTTTTGTTATTTTATTATTACATTACGCATTATGCAACTTCTCTCCTTAAGTTGCAGTTTATATGCGGATCTTGCTTACAGGCATTAAGAGGTGCATAATAATAAACAACAAAGATTAACTCTTATTAAGGCGGTGTGACTCGGTCCCTGTAGTAATGCATGCGGATTTATTAATTTTTCAACACGGTAAAAAAAAATTTGGTATTCGAACGGATTTGTGAACTCAAACATTTTTGCTTGCCTATACGCGTTTGAACTGTTTGAGAATTTATATTATTTGAAGTAAAATAGATTCTTTCGAACATTTCGTTTCCGCTTATTTATTCACTTTTTTATTTAGTATTATTTCTGGATATCTGCAAAATATTAATCCTGTGTAAAAATATATATCATCATCCAAGAAATTTATATCCGTAACCAAAGCCTTTTTTTTTTAATCTAAATTTTCTCATCGCATGATCAATTTAGGATTTTTTATAAATAGTTTTTAAAACTCGGCGCAAGTCGTTACAACATCATTAATGCATTTTATTAAGATGATGTATGATTTTTGTGATCCTGCATATCGGACATGTATATAAATGTTCTAGAAGTAGTCCCTCATGTTTTAACTTCAATCATCTAACATCACGCAATTATTTTCGGGTATAAATTTTTCAGTTGCCAATTAATGGGTTTATTTAATTGTTCCGTAACTAGGAAGACCCCTAGTTATAAGAAATTGTAATTTTGTGCAATAACTATTGCGGATTTTCTACAATTTTCCCTGTGGAGAAAAGTATTGTTAATATTGAGAGCTCCGATCGACAAGAACAAACAATCTTCAATAGTCGTAAAATGTGCGCGAAGCCAAGATAGGGACGCTAAGTAAAATATACACAAAATTATATAAGTTCGTGTGTACTACATAATAATATTACCTGGCTTGCCCAGTTCATACAAAGAACTTTCGTACAAACCGTACTCAGGGTACGCTGAAGCCATGTGAAAATATCACTAGTCAAGGCGAGCCAGGCGAGCCCAGGAAGCCCTATTTTACACGACATCATGACGACATTTTATTTGCTTAAGAACCAAGACAAACTCATTCAATAACCGTAAAGAGTTGCAACCAGGCTTACCAATTTTCATCACGCACTTTTATTTACGATGACAAGCTTCATATTTTAAAAAATAAATATTAGTGTATTAAATAAGCTCTATAAATTTGCCCGGGCTATTACCAGAATAGTCCCCGCCATACCCCTCGTTTGCAATCATTTTATTGAAATAAAACCATTACAATTAAACTAAAAATTATAGCTAATTGAACCAATTGAAATTCATTATTCAATTTCTCTGTATACTCAAATACACATTTAACTTCAAAAGTTGTAAGTTGTTGAGTATATTGTTTGTACATTGCCTGCTTGTACTCATAAATATTCTTGTATTGGTCACCCAAAATATACGTCTTGGCTGGAGGGGATTGCATTCTCAATTCGTTCAATTGTGATTTAAATCTTGGTTTCTTATCTTGTCTTGAAGGTGAAAAATTATTTGGTAGTATAGTTGGTTTATCATAATAAGAATGACTAATCGGTGAAATGGAATTATTACTAATCTCGCAATTTTCGTATTTGATTTGATTTGCAATATTTACTTCTGCATATTGCTCATCTTCTCTGTCACTTATCATCGAATCGTCACTTTTAAGCGAATTATCACTTGATTCATCTTCAAATAAACCTTTCTCAGTAGATAAATGTTTCTGAGAACTAAACTTCCTTCGTAATTTTCTATACTTTAATTTGGATGTCAAGAGTTGTTTTAAATCATTTAAAACTTCATGTGTACGTGAATCGGATCTTGGCTTCGACCCATCTCTTCTTTTGGGTATATATTTAATTATAGTCCGCATCTATAATATATTTTTAAATACACTTCAAATTCAATTAAAGGGATTTACCGTCAGATATATATAGAAAACAAGTATAATATCATTGCTTCTCCTTTTCATTGTCTTTCAATCATCTTTTATGCCATTTTATTTTTTCCATCTCTGCTGATGATTTCTTTTTTTTTCATGCACTTGATTATTTTTTCTGTCGTACTAAATTTCTCCTGATCTTACTTCACTAAAGCTTAGCTCCGACAAGACCACACTTTGCTCACTAATCAAAATGTAGCTTACTCTAGCTATCAACACATAATATTGTAAAGCTGTTATCATCCAATTCTTGTTTCCTATTGACGTCAAACAAACCTTTATCTAATTACTTATGCATGAACAAAGACAATCTCAAGTTTTGTGAGACAAATTTTACCGCAATAGTAATGTGTCAGCAACTCATTACTTCACAATTGAATCCCACATTATCTAAACAATAAACAATAAAGCAAAACAAAATTGTTTACTCCCAACTAGGTGCTTTGGACCGAAGTTAGGAACCACCTTACAAATTTTTTATTTGGTTCCTTATCCCCGGAACAAAGCTCGGTGTTCAGCCACAATCATATGGCAAAAAAAGAGAATATCAACCAAAAGTTCAAATTAACATTCAACTATTCAACCGTTAAACTCCGACGTCATATACTTAAAACAAATAAATGACAATACACAAAGCAATCAAATGATAAAGAACAGTCCACAAAATGCTAGATTGATTAAATAGCCTTTTGTTTTTCTCAAACAGACCCTTTTAAGCGCTTGTACTGCGTTTTCTCCATTTCTCCGACATTAATCATGCCGATCATTTCATGAGTAAAGCAAGACACATCGTTTAAAATGACATATGCTAACGATCATTAAATGATCAGTATATTAATATCATTTTTGAAACAAGTAAGGATCTACTTAGCAATTTGTCTCGTTTATTTTTCAAGTATAAAGTATGTCAGAACACTTGCATGAACTACGAAGATTAGATGAAACGATTGCTAATGGTTATGACTTGTACTTATTTATTAATTGTTTCATAGCTTCTGTTAAAGAGATCGAAGAAATGGTAGTTAACATCGTACCGTCCAGTAGATGATATTCCATTTAGACATATTACGTCAAGAGTCATAATGAATTTTCTGTCAAAATTTAACTCATACCTTGTAGAAATGCATATTTATGCATGCAAGCAGTTGGAATAAATTCTAATTTTGTGCTTGTTTTTGTGCTTTTCAAAGCAAATCTGAAATAATCAAGTATACATGAAGTAGATATTAACTTTACTTTAAGTACACATGAAATAGCTTGTTGATTTAACATTCTATTAAAGTTGTATACATTACTCTGTACTTATTTTTAACATTCTTTACCATTTCAATTCAAATGCCCCTTTAGCTTAGTGGTAGAGCGTTGCACTTGTAATGCAAAGGTCGCTAGTTCAATTCTGGCAGGGGGCATTTTTTTGCCTTATTTTTTTGGCTCTACCTATTTATTTAAAAGTACCTATATTAACTTGTTGACAACACCAGTTGTTTCTGTTCATTTTTGCAACTACCCATTACTTTGCCATCAGTGTACATTTTTTTAGTGTTTTTCCCCTGATCTCATTTTTAAAAATATCGCCACTAACAAAAAAAAAATATAATCGCAATTTTATTATATGGTTAAATAATGTATTCAAAGACAATACCAAGTACTATGATGGTGCATGGCCGATCACTGGTGCTACAGCAGATGGTAAGGACATCAGGCTTTGGAATCGTCAGGACAAAAGTTCCAATTAGTTTTTTTAGACCACAATCAATTTCAACAATCAACAAATACAAATCATTGAATATCAATAGATCAATGTATACTTTTAATTCACCAAAATCAAGACCTTTAATTAAAAATGGACTGTCATTAATTCTTAAACGAAATTTAGGATTCATTAAGATATTGGCCAGAGCAACGAAATTACCAGCTTATATTGGTGGTACAATGGCAGCTGGTGGATCTTATGTTGCTTATAAGGTGGAGCAGGCTTCAAGTTATACTTCAGATAAATTCTCATCTATAAAAGATTTTACAGAAGGGATTTTTGATAAGACTGGAGATTTCTTTAAAAATATGGGTGGTAATGATGGTACTAATAATGGAGGTAGTAATGGAGATGGTGGAGATACTGCTACTGCTGTTGGAGCAACTGCAGCTGCCGTTGGTTTTGCTCCAGATGAAGATGAAGAAGATGAAGAAGATGATGAAACTCTTATTGAAGAAGATGAAGATGAAGATTTAGAAAATGATGAAACTGATGATGAAATGTTATCATTAACTCGTCAAATGATTGAAATTAGAAATTTATTATCTTCAATAAATCATGATACTTTAAAATTACCTTCAATTGTTGTTATTGGTTCACAATCAAGTGGTAAATCATCAGTTTTAGAAAGTATTGTTGGTCAAGAATTTTTACCAAAAGGATCAAATATGATTACTAGAAGACCAATTGAATTAACATTAATTAATACACCTGAATCTGCATCAGATATTGCAGAATTCCCAGCTTTAAAAATGAATAATTTAACTGATTTTTCACAAGTTCAAAAGATTTTATTTGATTTAAATATGGCAGTACCAGAACATGAATGTATTTCAAATGATCCAATTCAAATTACAATTAGATCTCCAAGAGTTCCAGATTTATCACTTGTTGATTTACCAGGTTATATTCAAGTTGAAGCAGCTGATCAACCAATTGAATTAAAACAAAGAATTAGGAATTTATGTAATAGATATTTGGAAGCTCCAAATATTATATTAGCCATATCAGCAGCAGATGTTGATTTAGCAAATTCTGCTGCTTTAAGAGCTTCAAGATTAGCAGATTCAAGAGGTGAAAGAACTATTGGAGTTGTAACTAAATTAGATTTAGTTAGTCCTGAACAAGCAACTGCAATTTTAACAAATAAAAAATATCCTCTTAAAATGGGATATGTTGGAGTAATTACAAAATCTCCAAATAGTCTTAAATCTGGTTCAAATTCTGGAGGAATTTTTTCAAGAAAATCAATTACAAGTTATCAAGCTTTTATTCAACAACAAAATTTTGAACATAATTATTTAAAAGATCATAAAGAAGATTTTAAAGGTACAATTACAGGTACAAGAAATTTAAAAAAAAAATTGATGAAAGTTTTAGAAAAATCTATGGCAATTTCTCTTAGACCAACACATTTTGCAATTCAACAAGAACTTGAAGAAACTTCATATCAATTTAAAGTTGAATTTAATGATAGACCATTAACTCCACAAATGTATTTAGCAAATAATATTGATGCATTAAAATTAGCAACAAAAGAATTAAGTCATAATTTTTCAAGAAGTGAATTAAAATCACTTTTAAAAAATGAATTAGATCAAAAAGTTTTAAATTTAATGGCTGAAAGATATTGGAATAAACCTTTTAATTTAAAAAATAATACTAATAATTTAATTGAACCAAATTTAAAAGAATTATCACAAATTATTAATATTGATGATGATATTTATTGGCATAAAAAATTAGATTTAGCAACAAATTCATTAACAAAATCAGGAGTTGGTAGATTATCAACAAGTTTAGTTACAAATTCATTAATAACTGAAATTGAAAATCTTGTTGATAATACACAATTACGTAATCATCCATTAGCAAAAGAAGCAGTTAAAGATGCAGCAAAATCAGTTTTAAATAGTAAATATTATTCAACTGCTGATCAAGTTGAAAATTCAATTAAACCTTATAAATATGAGATTGAAATTGAAGATAGAGATTGGTTAACAAGTAAAGAAAATGCAGTTAATTTATTAAAAGAAGAAATTAGACAATGTGATGAAGTTTATAATCAACTTAAAAAACTGATTGGAGGTCGTAAATTACAACAAGTTGTAACATATTTGGAAAAATTAAATCAACAACAAAATATTGATATTGATTATGGATCAAATGAAGCTTTAGGATTTTCTTTAAATTTAATTCAAAAAGGTCAAGATGCAATTTTTTTAAAAGATAGAGTATCATTATTAAAAATGAGATATCTGTTTATAAAAAATTCAAAAAAATGTAAAAAAAAGGAGAATAAATATCAATGTCCTGAAATTTTTATGGATTCAGTTGCAACAAAAATTACATCAACTGCAGTTCTTTTTCTTAATGTTGAACTTTTAAGTGATTTTTATTATAATTTTCCACGAGAATTAGATATTAAATTTTTTAATAATTTATCAAATGAAGATATTGAAAAATTTGCAAAGGAAGATCCAAAGATTAAAAAACATATTGAATTACAAGAACGTAAAGAATTACTTGAAAATGCTTTAAATAAAATTGAAAGTGTATTGGCAATTCAAAGAAGTAAAATAAGTAAATTAGCTGGAAAAGAAGAGAATAAGTCGATATTTAGTTGGAAGAGTTAGTATTAATATACAGTTATGAGGTAGCAGAGTGTAGAGGGGGAGAGAGGGAAGAGAGGGGTGAGAGGGGTGAGAGTTGTAGAGAGTTGTATAGACTGGTGTACAGACTGGTGTATAGACTGGTGTATAGACTGGTGTATAGACTGGTGTACAGACTGGTGTTCCGACTGGAGTTCCGACTGGAGTTCCGACTGGACTACAGACTGGACTACACTGGACTACAGTCCAGGATTAGTTGGAAGAGTTAGTCTGAATTTATTAATATACATAGTTATGAGGTGTAGCGGTACAGACTGGGTAGTACACTGGTCACTAGCGGTCAGCTGGTCAGTCCAGATCAGTAATCTGGTCTGTACCGGTCATTCTCTCTGACTCTCTGACCACCCTATCTAATAACTTTCATGATACGATCGAATAAAGTATCGATTTGAATTCCCTCAGTATTTTCGAAAATTGGTTGAAAAGCATTCAAATCCAATACTCTATTAAATTCAATAGTTTCTGAAATTTGACTAGTAGTTTGAACTGCCGAATTAACATTAACATTTCTATTATTTATAACATCAGCAGTTGCTTGAGCATTAATTAAAATATTCTTCATTTCATTTGATAAATCATTTTGATCGATCATTTCAGTAGCAAATGGAGAACTTGAATTTGGTTTTAATATTCCGATTCTTGAATTTAAATCAATAAAAATAAATGATGAATTAAAATAACGAATTGAACCAATTGCTTGATTATGATATTGAACATGAATTGGTTTTAATTGATTTGGTTTAAAAATTAAGATTTTTGAATTCAATTTTAATTCATCTTCATTAACATAATAATTAACTACTAAACAAATTAATTTATTAATATGATCAATTGTTATTAAATTTTTACCTCCCAAAGTTGTATTAACTTTTGCAACCAATGAATTTAATTGACCACTTAATAAATCAAATGAAACAATTCTAGTTTTAGATAAGATAATTAAATTATTATCTAATAAAGAAATTGATCTTATTCTTGAACCTGAAATTGAAGGAATTTGGAAATTTTTATTTAAAATTTCTTCAAAAGTTTGAGTATTAATTGTTAAAATTGAACATTCATGACTTAACAAGATAATTGAACCATCTTTTGACCAACAAATTGAAATTGCATCTGATGATAATCCACCTGAAGGTCTTGATTTTCTTAAAGTCCATGCAGTTTGTTGTAATCTTGAACCATTTTTAATTGTTTGATAAATTTCTTTTGGAATTCTTGGTCTCCAAATTCTTAAACCACCTTTATCGTCAGCTGTTAAAAATGCTAAACCATTAAAATAAGTAATTGGAGCTGAAATAATTGATAAAATTAAATTTGAATTTCCATGTGGATCAATAATTTTTGTTGATAATTCCCAAAATCCAGTCTTATTATTTAAAGAATTTATTGTAGTTTCATTTTTATTTGTTGAACTTGTTTCATTAAATTTCCAAAATTTTAAAGCAAATTGTTTATCATTTTTTGATAATAAATTATCAACTTCTGAAGTTGAAACACTATCAAATGTACACATCCATTCACCATCTTGAGTAAATGAAACATGTGAAACAATTGGATCAATTAATTTACTTTCAGATCGAACTTTACCTGTTGATAATAATGGTGCAACATTTTGAATAAAACTTTGTTCATTTTTAATCAAATCATATGCTTGAATTGTTGATTGATTGGGGAAATAAAGATTTTTAGTCTTTGAATGAATTTCAAAATTAGTTGAATAATCATATTTTAATTTAGAGATATCAAAATTTTCAACCTTATCTAATCTCTTCTTTGTCTTTAATAAAGTTGATTTTAAATTATTTGAAAATTTAGGTCTTATACTATTAACTGATAATCTTGAAATTAAATCAACTGCTGATATAATTAAAACTTCATAATTATCATCATCTTCTTCTTCTTCTTCACTACTCGAATTAACTTTTAAAAGTAATGAATAATAATCATTTTTATGTTTATCAATCGATATCTTTGTTATAATCCCATTTAATCTTGGTAAAAATTGGGTTTTTTCAGTTTCTAAATTCCAAAAAACCAATACTTTTTCCAACCCACCTGAAATTAAATAATTATTATCTTGTGAAAATGATAATGATTTAACTTGATCAACATGCCATTTAAATAATCTTTGAGGTTTATCTGAAATTAAACCACCATATAAAATTTGAATCACACCTGTAATTGTTCCTAAGGCAATGGTTGCATCATTTGAAACAGCCATTGAAATTACTGGAGATCTATATGGAAATTCAATAGTTTCAATAGAAATTTGATCTTGTTGATCAATAATTAAATCAATTAAAACAATTTTATGTTCTGTTGTAACAAATGCAATTTTAGAATTATCATATGAAATTGAATATAAAATACAATTATCAATTTGACTTAATTTTAATAAATTTTGATCATTTCTACCAATTTTTGAAATAAATTTCGATGGGAAATTTCCTTGTTTTTTAGATTTTTTACCACTAATAATATAAAAAGCAGAATCATCGATTGAAATAACAGATTGTAATGGCATTTCAAGTTCTAAATCAATTTTAGAAATAATTGGTTGATTTAATTTATCTTTCCAATTTATAGTTATAACTTCTCCATAACTAGTGAATAATAAAGCTTGATTAGGATTGATTGTATCTAATTTGATATCAACAACATCGGTACAATCATATGGAATGGTTCTAATACATTGACGAGTCGAAATAAAATAAATTCTAATTTGATATGTCAATACAACAAGATTATACCTTCCATCTCTCGAAAAAATGGTTGATGCTGTCGATGAGTTGGGAAGAAAAACGGGTTTACCGCCGGTGGCCATAGATAAAGACCAGTCTCCCGACGTATTAGTAGTGCTTGTCGTCATCGGTGATACTCAAGATGCTTTCTATACTCGAGACCTTTTGTTTTATACTCGAGATGCTCTGGTTTGAGATGCTCTAGTTTGATTTTTTTACAGTCTCACTAAAAAATAAAGTACAATTTAAAAAAAATTCTCATCGATGAGATGAATCACGTGATTCACCAAACTATTTTTTTAAATAATCGATGAATAAAATAAAGAAAAAAAATATCAAGAGCTTACAAATTTCTTATATTCACAAAATGATTATTCCAATCCGTTGTTTTTCATGTGGTAAAGTCGTTGGTGATAAGTGGGAGACTTATTTGGAGTACTTGCAAGATGAATCGATGACTGAAGGTGATGCTTTGGATAAGTTGGAATTGAGAAGATATTGTTGTAGAAGAATGGTATTAACTCATGTTGATTTGATCGAAAAGTTCTTACGTTATAACCCATTAGAAAAGAAAGAAATTAGTTAAACATATCAATGCCATTATGGAATATGAAATGACCCATCAAAACTCTGTATTTTTAGATTGTTAATAAAGAAAATTAAAAGGATCATCTTGTAAACACACAACGAGCGATAGCGAGTTGTGTGAGAAGAGTAGATTAAGCGACCGATAGCGAGTTGTATGAAAAGATCAGATTAAGAGATACACAACGAGCAATAACTCGCTATCGCTTGTTGTGTGGGGGTAAACACAGCGAGTTGTGCTTAGAGATAGCTGAGATATCCTAAAAGATCCGTACCGCAATACTGTACTGTACTGTAAACATGTATATACTGACTTCTCTCAAATAACCTCTTAGTAATCACATAGAGAGACAGTGACAACGTTGAGCCATTCTACCGCTGAAATACACTTGAAATACGAAGGCATTTTCCCGTATTTGGATGCTCAAATTAAATCAACTCTAGGACCACGAATGAGTCTTCAGGCCCAAGCTGATTATTTAAGATCGAGACACCAACAAGGTTTAATTATACCTTTAATTGTTTGGATATACCCAGCATCATGAGTCTAGCAGTGACTCGTCATCAAAGGCAAACTACTGCGATGGTGATCTGACTATTATATACTTGAATCAATTGATAGAGTTACTCATTTTTTTGCGCGCAGCTGCATTTCGCAACCAACGTATTTGCACCTGTCTGACATCCAATACTGGGTAGTTCCAGCAGATAGTAATTAGAAAGCCATAATAGATTTCATATATTACGGTTTCCAGGTTGTTGTACCGAATCTAATAGAAACTAACAACAAGTCGATTAGGGGTTTTAGTAGTAAATCTCGCTAGTCCTGTATTACACTCTGATGCTCCCCACAATATCCAAATAGGTACGCGAAGCTTCTCTTGAGAACTCGATTTAAGTCCACACATGATCTTGACTTGATAATCAACCTTGTTAAAGGGTCCAACTGTAAATTTGACAATTTCAAAAATCTCTGTTGAGAGAGTACGCCCTGCATTCCACTCACAATAAAACTAACAATACAAAAAATTCCAAACTAGGCAGACCGGGTATAAGTAGTCTCGGTGCTACTTCGAGATCTTTGTTTCGACTGTTGTACCTGAATGTGGTATTATGTTGTCTAGGTAACTTTACTTGTCTGGGTATAAAATTCGATTCAAGAAATAAGTCGGATTACCGATTTGGAAGTGGTAGCAAATCGAAAAACGCACCAAATCATAAAATTAATTAAAATAGAATATACCTCAGAGAAACATAAGGTTGTTCTACATATTCCCTACCGAAAAGGGAGCCGTGTATAAACCCGAGCATACCTGTTGTAGGGAATGTGTATTAATGCATAATAAACATAATTACGTCTAAAAAAAAGGGGAATCAGGTACAAAACTCGAAACGTCAAATAATATTCTACACATTCCGAATTTTCAAAAATTTTTCCGAAATTTAAACGAAAATTGACAAAAATTATTCAAAATTGTTATGTAAAAAAATCCATCATAAAGAATGTTGAAAATTGCCGTAGCAAGATAAATGTTGAGTTTCTACATCGCACAAAACTGTTGCTAGAGAATGCATACTAAGAATGCTCCAACATGAAATGTACCAGAATGCTTATGAATGTACTAGAATGGTTAAACATGAATGCACTAGAACGGCTTTGAATGTACTAAAATGATTTAACGCAATTCTCCATACCAAAAGATAGTCAGTATGTAATTTCATATAATTATGAAACATTACCAGGTACATCATTCCATACCGCTCACGAACCACAGTAGCTCTCTTCAACCATTATCCTTAAATATTCAAGAGAAGGACGCGAAAATGCATACAATGCTATAATAACGTATTTTTTAATTACACAAATTATAGTGCATAATTTTTACGCGTATTACCCCCTTAATAAAAAATAAATAAACACTCCTTTTGTTTACATTTTTCATACGTTAAAAATTAAATTTAACTTTGAAACATTCAATATACCTATTTTGAGGTTAAAAATTTTCGAGTTTTATATAAAAGCCAAGTCTGCCCAATTCTTAAATGGTTTTTAATTATATTCTTTAAACAATTATCAAATAACCAACCTTTTGCGTCTACTAATCGCGTCCACTCCTTTATCCTGGTCAATTTGATATAATTAAATCATTAAAAATTAAAAATGAAGTTTGCCCCATTAGTTTTATTAGCAGCAGCAGTTCAAGCAGTTCCATACAAGAGATTCGATAATTCTTCGACTTCTGCTGGTTCAAGTATTGTTCCATCATCTTCATTTGCTTCAGTTTCTTCTCAAGAAACTTCTTCTGATGTTGATACTACCATTACCATTCAAGAATATGAAACTATTACTTTACCATCAACCACTTTGACCATTCCAACTAGTGCTTCAAGTGCAATTGCTTCCGCCAAATCGGTTGAAGCAACTGCTTCTTCTTCTTCAGAAAATGTCACCTTGACTTCAACCATCGTTGAATATGTGACTTTATCTTCTGCAAGCTCTACTTGGACTTCGGCAACAAACACTTACACTTCTACTTGGTCAACTCCATCTAGTGTCAACCATGGTACCACCACCTCGACCATTACTCAAGTTGTCACCGTCACAAGTGATGGTATCACTTCTCTTTCGACCGAAAAAAGTGTTTTGACTACTCAACAACAAACCGTTGCTGCGGAATCAACCTCTGGTCCAGTCGTCAATGATGAAAAAGCCATTTCTGCTGCTCCAAAGGCTACTTCGAGTTCTGCCGATGTTTGTGTTCCATCCACCGTCACTGTCACCGTTACTGCCACTCCAACTTCGAATGAACAAGTCACTTCTTATGTCACTTTGTACACCACTTTCACCTCCTCATACCCAGTAACTGCTGAAATCACTTACTCTGACTTGACAACTACAATCACCACCGATGTTTATGTCACTTCCACTCAAAGTTTCACTTCGGCTACTGTTGTTCCAACTCCAACTATGGCTGCTGCTTCTTCTACTGATGTCGCAGCTCAAAGTACCGATGCTGCTTCTTCTACTGATGTCGCAGCTCAAAGTACCGATGCTGCTGCTTCTACTGACGTCGCAGCTACCGATGCTGCTTCCACTGCTCCTTCCGTTACTTCTTCCAATGTCCCAGCACCAACTGGTGTTAACGCCACGACTCCAAACAATGGTACTTTCTACTCATTGTCTGCTCTGGCCCCAGTTTCCTCATCTGCTTATCACTCTCTTAACCAAGCAAAGAGATTCTTCTGGTAATCACATTTAAAGTTGTAACAAAGAGTAGCGTCCCTTCATACTATCTTATATGATTAGTTAAGAAGTTCTTTTTTATTAAATCTTACATTTTTTTATTATGTTTTTATAGGTTTTTATGGGTCTACTCTTTTATATACATTAGGTATGAATCAATTTTCTTTCCAATTGAAATTGTAGGACAATGTAAATTGAAGACAGTAGTAAGACTTCTAAAAATACAGATCGAAAATTTACGATCATAAGCCCAGGGGAAACTAATATTTTTTGCAGACAAAAAAAATAAAAAAAAAATTCAATGCATAAAATCACGAAACGCGTTAAATTGAGTTTATATAGTGGCGCGTTTGTTTATTTATTGTTCGTATTTTTTTTGATCTCACGTGACAGAAATCATTTTCCTGCATATACACTTACTTAAAGACGGGTAACCGCGTCAGTTTAAAAAAATAATAATCAAATTCTCAAACAACAACAAAAAGCCTTTTACCCTTTCATCTTTAACACGAGTTTGATAATCTTTTCTCCTCACACTAACTACTAGACGCGTGATGACATCTCCAATTAAAGGATATTCTTCTCATGGCCATCGCCAAACTTCAGAAAGAGCTTCGTTTCGGTCGAGTAATGGATTAGACGTGGATGATTCGTTTTCTCCAGTCAAATTACCTCCTCATACAACAGGTACACCCAAGCAAACTCCTCATTTATCACACAAAAGTCCAGATCGTATTATAACTCATCCACATGGTCTTAAAGCCAAAAATGATGCACGTGGATCAACTTCAAATAATGATGTGACCGATAAAAGAAGAAATACAATTCATACATACCCTGGTAAGAAACTTGTTGAAACCCCTCTTGTAAATGATACTTATTCTGGTTATAAGAATCCTTTAACTTCACCACGTCTTAAATCAAATCAATTAGTTAATTTGGAAAGTATTAGGAAATCTCAAATAGCATTAAAATCAAGATTAACAAGATTATCAGGAGAAGAAAAAGAAAATAAGAATCCATTTCATAGTTCTCCACCTCAATTAAATCTGAAAAAAGATTTGGAAACTCCAAGAATTGATACTTCTATAGCTTCTGATTCTATTATTAATAGTTCACCTTTAAAAAAAAGAACCATTGAAGATATTAATGAAGGATCTGCTAAAAAAATTGCAAAAATTATTACAAATGCCAATTCATTAGATAGTTCGGTACAAATTAATGAAGTATTTTATAAAGAAGATTTAATTGGTCAATTAAATTCGAATAAATCATCTCCAAATAAAGTAAAACAAACTACAGTTATTGATAATGATAGTGATAGTGATCCAGAAGATTATGGTAGAATTGAAAATACAATTAGTCAAACAATAATTCCAAATTCTGGTAATACAATTCATAATAAATATAATATTTCTTTAAATTCAGATAATCAAACTCAGTTGAATAAAATCATTAATGAAACAAAGGCAAATGATTATATAACTCCACAAAGATTAACAGAACCAATTGCCAAAAGTCCTCAAACTAATCAATTAGGTAGAATTAATGAAGCAATTCATTTGGATGAAGATGATGATCAAATGGAACTTAATAAATATGATGATCAAGCAAATAAATCTGATTTAAAGGATAGTACAAGTCCTTTAAAAAATCATACTATACGAAAAAATCTTGATGGAATTGATACAAGAGAAGTAATTAGTAAAATTCATGAAGAAAATGAAAATCAATTTTCAGATAATGATGAAATTTTTAATCAAAGACTTGAAAATGAACCAACAATTAATTTTTTGATGTCTCCAAATTCCAAACCTGTATTTTCAATGGATCAACTTAATCAAATGCAAGAAAATGATCGTAAAAAAGTTGAACAATTAAAGAATAATCTTTTAGAAAAAGATTCAATTATAATTGAATTTAATCAACAAGTATCTTCACTTCGTAATGAAATTATGAAGAAAAAATCTGAATTTGAACAATTACAAGATTCAAAAGATGTTCTTTTAAGAAATGAAGAAATTCTTTCTATTCAATTAAAACATAATGAAAGAGAATTAGCATCACTTAGTAAAAATTTCAAAATAAAAGAAGGTTTAATTAATTCTTTAACAAAGAAATTAAATGAAGTTACAAATAAACAAAATCAATTAACTAAAGATTTACAAAATCAAATTGAAGAATTATCTAATTGTAATTTGGAGAATACTTTAAAGATTGAAACTATTTTAAAAGAAAATGAAGAATTATTATTTAATATACAAGATTTGAATACAAGAATAATTGATTTAACAAATACAAATGAAAATTTACAAGAAATTAATAATAAACAAGAAGAATTATTAAAAGAATTAGATAATTTAGAAAATTTGGCAAATGATAAGATATTTAATTTAGAAAAATCACTTTCAATGCTGAAGAATGAAATTAATGATAATTTAAATAAATTTAATAAGGAAACTGAAGAATATAAGAATAAAATCAATAATTTACAAAATGAGATATTACAATTGAATCAATTACAAAATGATAAAGAATTTAAATTACAAGAAGAAGTTAAATCTTTTAAGAATTTAAATAAGAAATTTAATTTAAAGATTGAAAGTTTAGAAACTGAAATTGAATCACTTCAATCAACTCATAAGAAGAATATTGAAGGTTTAGAGTCGATAATTAATGAGAAAGAGGATATAATTAATGAAGATGTATCTAAGATGAATGAATTGGTTGAAGCCATTGAGAACAAGAAACATAATCATGACCAAGAATTGGATAATTATAAGGACCAAATTGAACACTTGAAGCAAGATTTAATCAATGAAAAACAATTGAAAAAAGAGGTTGAATATTTAAAGGAACAATTGAAATATCAAGAAGATGAATCTCAAAAGAAATTGGATGAAGTTGCTGCTTTTCTTCATAAACAGTATGCTGAAAAGCATACTAGAAAATTGGGTGAAGTAAGAGATCAATATGAAAAGGAATTATCTGTAGGAAACTTTGAAAAGAAAAATTTACAACGTGAGACAGATCTGTTAAAGCGTAAATTAGATCGTGCTTTAGAAGAGGTACAAAAGATGACTGAATTTGTTCATGTTCACAAGTTGCAATACCCTGGTTCCGAGTCAAAGAGATCGAATCGTGGTAGAACTTCAAGGTATTAGATTGAGATTGAAGTGGAAGTGTAAAGGTTCATCTTATCTAGATTGAAGTGGAAGTTTATTGAGTAGAGGTTATCTTAGCTAGAGTAATATATACCCCAAATAAGTAGAGCTACCAAATTTTACACTTGTGAGCGAAAAAATTTAAGCAAAAAAACAAAGCGAACAAAAAAACTTAATAATACGGAGAATTTACAAAGACTCGTTATATATTATAGACAACATAATCACATAATTAATTGAATTAAACAATGTCTAATCACGAGACTACAAAGCTATATGAAACAGTCATTGAAGATGTTATTAATGATTCGAGACAAGATTTCGAGAATAATGGGATTGATGAGTCGACATTACAAGATTTGAGAAGAATATGGTGTGAAAAACTATCACAATCTCTGGTTGCTAAATTTCTGTGGGATGAAGAAGAACATGAAGATCCAAATGCAAATGCTGTTGGTTCTGATTCTGGAATTAAAATGGTTGAAGGAATTTCGGATTTTGTACCTACTGTTGATACTGAATTATCTTATAATACTGCTGGTACAGGTTCAACAGCAAGTGTTGTAGATCATGTTGTTTCAAATGATATTGGACTCGAACTTCCTACTATAACGCAAAACAGTAGTGAAGATAATGGAACAGGATTGATGTTACCAAATATTGGACAATCTGATGGTACATTTGAATTCACAATATATACAGATAATGCACCAGATTTTATAAATAAATTAAAGAAAAATCATCAAAAAAAGAAGAAAATCGGACAAGTTGATGGATCTCTTGATGATAAAGATTCTGATGAAGAAGGTATATTTAATGATTCTGATGATATTAATTCAGAATTGGATGATGATTTAGAAAGTGAAAAATCGGACGAAGATGAAGGTGATCAAGAAGGTCAAATCATGTTATGCTTATATGATAAAGTACAAAGAATTAAGAATAAATGGAAGTCCAACTTAAAGGAAGGGATTGCAAACATCGATGGTAAAGATTATGTTTTCCAAAAGGCTACAGGTGAGAGTGAATGGTAGGCTTATATAATATTTAGATATTTTATTTAATATATCAAGTTATTGAAATAAGAAGTGAAAGAGGAGGAACTAATATGACGGTACAGTAAAAGTGGCTGACAGTGTAGAAGTGACTGACAGTGTAGCGGAAGTGTCCGACAGTGCAGTAGAACTAACCGACACCAAGAGCTTCTTCACGGCCATGTTCATTGGTGTAACTTGCGCTTGTACACATTACTTATTACATATACTTATCAACTGCTCTATAATTTTCAATAAACCTAAAAATTTGGAATATGTAAATCCAAAACTTCTCTTTGATCGTCTGGGACTGGAAGCCCATTTTCAAAAATACATTCGTAATCAACGAGAAATGTACTCAAAACTTCTAAAGAGATATTGAGTGTAGGAACAAAAACAATACACAAGTTACGCAAGTTCATTCTGTTGTTGATCGAATGCGAGTATACTTGTCTTAAAAACCTGAATAATACATAGGTAGCATCGTATTCAACCTGGCCAACATTATTTTCATCATTAAAGTAATCCCTAAAAATGATGGCCATACTCAGTGGTGAAATTGAATTCAGATTTTGTAAAATCACTTGATTTAAATGATTATATGCTTGAGAACCAAAAATTGGAGTTGGTAATTCACGTAAATAAGTTTTAAAAAGTCCTGCAACTGTATGAATATCTGGCTTTAATGGAGATTCAAATAAATCTAAATCAAATTGTGTATTGAATTGTTCTTTTAATTGTCTGATTGCAGAAGCAGAACCACTTAATCTGAAAATCCCTTCTTCATAAATGGCACCTGTTTTGGTTAAATAATCAAGACAACGATAAAGAATACTTGGAATCAGTCTACCTTCAAAAATCAGGTGTGATAAATTATAAGCAGCATTAACATCTCTACCAAAAATTGTTCTTGTTAATGCTTCATCCAAATTCATTTGATCCAAATATTGTTGCATCGATCCTTCAACAGCAGAATGAGGTTGTGGTGGTAAATTACGAACGGCTTCATCCATAATTGGATCACCCATCGAACTTAAGTTGATATTATCAGTGGTGGAACTGTTTTGTCCTTTACTTCTAAAAGGGAAATAACTTCTCTTTTTCAGTTTCTTTGAATCATCATCATTTAAATTAGGAGTATTCATCATCTTTTGATGATATGATTTTTCATCAAGTTCATCTTCATAGTCATACCGACTACTAGGCAGTTCAAAACTATCTGAACCTCCCGATAATATCGATGGTGCATCTCCAAGTTGTGTATTCAGGTCATAATTATTCAAACCACTATATTCGAACAAAGCATTGACCCAATCATCTCTTTCTTGATCCGATTCAGCACAAAAAAAGTGTTTGGGGAATGAAGTAGATAATTTCGATTTATTTTGTGTTTCCATAATAAGAAATGCATGTCTATAACCTTTATCATCCGCCACAGAATCTGTAGATTGTCTACCAATTTGGCTACCCTTAAGTTTGATTTGTTCCAAGAGTTGACCACCTGGGTTATCATAGATTTCTAAATAAGGTCCATCTACTTGACACCATCTTACTTTCCAACTAGTTCCTAAAGCTTTATAACGACGAATCAAAAATCCTTCTTTACGAGCTCCACTTTTGAAATCATCTAAAGGATTGACAAAATCCAATGATAAATAACGACAAATTCTATAAAGAACCATATGTGGAATATGAGGCATTACAAAAATTGTATTAAAATAATTTTGTAATGCTGAACGTCGTAATTCTATCTTTGAAGGAGTATTTGATAAAAAGAGTTGTTTTTCAGGTATAGTTGGTAAACCAAAATATTCAATTATTGGTCTAATTTCATTATCAAATGCAACCAATTGTGAATAAGATTTCCTTATACGCCACATTTCTTTCTTTGATTCTCTATCTGTGATACCAATCGTACAATTTGGATCATCTGATCTTCTATTTTGATTCAGTGATGTAATATTTATAGTACTTATTATAACAAGATCAATTGTTTGAAAATCTTCTGGTTTAATGAATAAAGTTGTATCATCATCTTCAAGTTTAGGTGTATTTAAAACTTGAAAACTCGAATTAGGAGTAGCTGAAATTGTCAATTTTTCAGATGTTAAATTGAGTGGTGTTTTAAAACCATCATTACTTTCAAAATGATGATTGGATTGACGTGGAGATGAAACTGATGGTTCTTGCACTGGAGATGTTAAATATTTATTTTCTTCGGCAAGATCATTATGTTTATTTGTAGAAGAAAATTTTGTACTGAAAGCATCTGGAGTCAGAGGTGGTATCCTTTTGTTTATACCATCATTACCAAATTGAGTAATAACTTGTGTTGGAGGTGTTTCATAACGAGAATGTGTCACAGAATGTATTGAATTCTGTGTTGAATTCAGATCTATTTCTACTGGAGATTTCAAATTATCATTGGAAGAAGTTAAAGGAGTGACTTGATTATCTCTTTGTAACGTAGGAGGTAATTTTATTCTCAGTTTATAAGAGGAGAAACTGCCAGTACTTAAATTCTTTTGTGCATATACTTTATCATGACTCCTTACCGTTCTGATATCGTTAGAAGAAGCATTACTTTTTATCGAGGTCATTCGTTCCAATACATTTGTTTTATTGTCTATTGAATCGAATGTATTCATCGATTCAGGTGGTGGTGATCTTCTTAATTCTTCATTCTTAATTATACTAAGACTCAGATAAACAGAACCAGATTTTGTGATTGAAGATAAATTAGATTGTTTTGGAGTTTCATCTTGAAGGTTGGATTGTTTTGGAATTTCATCTTGAAGGTTGGGTGAAACAGACGTTTCTTTTGGTTCTGAAATATCCTTAGCATTACTATTCCCTCTTCTTCTTCTTGCAGATCTTAATGGTACTTGCAGTGGAGATTCCAGAATTTCGGATAAATTATCTTCTTTATGAGGGGTTACTTCTGGAGATAAATTTAATTTACTTATATCTGAAGCAAGTGGTGAAGTAACGTTTGATGATGCTGTAACCAGTGCTGCATCATTACTTGATAAATCCTTTAATTTCTCTTGTAAGGCCGCTATTTCATGATCTTTCAGTTCACAAAGCAGTTGAAGCTCTCTATTCTCGAATAATAAAAGTTCGATGTATGTTGTATCTGAAACAGTAGTTCTATCAAACTTTGGATCTGAAGGTGCCCTACTATTACCTCTTGTTTGTTTATGGTTGTCGTCCAAAAACACAGCGTCCATATTGAAATGAATAATCACCAGTGATCTATAATGTTGCCGAAGTAGCTTTGGATAAATAATACTTTGACTCGCGTCGTTTTCACTTAACGTTGATACTTTTTTGTGTGTCTTTTTTTTTCCTTTTTCCGCCATTTTTCAAAATACGAGGTGGCTAAATATTTTGATGAGACGTGCTGATACCGGACAATTCCAATGAAGCGATATCATGTTGGAATGTTCTTGTAGAGATCTTTGAAGTGGAATCTTGAGGTGGAATCTTTGAGGTGGAATCTTTGAGGTGTCAAGTAATATGAACGAGTAGTGGGCATAACACATTAAATGGCCTCACTTACTCACTTACTCAGTCGTTACACTCGTTCGTTTGTCCTGTACGCACTCACTCACTCCTCACTCCTCACTCACTCACTCCTCACTCCTCACTCACTCTCTCGTTACACTCGTCGTTCGTAGAATTTAATTGTCTATTCTATATACATTAAGGCTTTGCCATCTTTTTATAATACGACCTTGTATGTCTCATTACTTTCCGATCATCTTCTGGATCATTTTTAACAGGACTATTTGTAATATCCCCCATTTTACCATCGATCAAATCTTTAACCATTTTATGGACTTGAGGATTTGCTTGTTCTTGATTCGATTGATCAACTTCCTTTTGATAGTCATATACATAATTCTGAGGTAAAATTGCATTCGGCATCATTGCTCTACCAAGTTTAACTACTTCATTTGCCCAAACAGTCATATCACTTTGTGGTTTTTTATATGGAATCCAATTCTTTTTACAACCTTTAACCAATTCTTTCATAACTTGTTCTGTACCCCAAGTTTGATTCCATAATGAACCATCATCATCATCTGCATGATTAAGACCAATTAAATGAGAAAAAATCCCAGTAGATAAAGCACCATCAGAATATCCACCTTCTAAAAATGATACTAATTTACCATTTGTATGAATTTTTGCTAATCTAACAACATCTTTTGTAAATGTTGAATAAAAAGAAGTTGGAACATTAATTCCATGTCTTTGCATCATTGGATTTTCATATTCAGATGCATCAAAACCTGCTGAAATCATTATAAGTGGTTTAAAAATTGGAGGTGGAATTGGTTTTTCCATTTGTTGTTGATTATATAAATGAGGTTTAAGTAAATATTTGTTATATTTTGATAATTGTGTTAAATAATTTTGTTGATCAATTTCATATTGTTTTTTAGCTTGATTTAAAAATTGATTTGCTCTATTTAAAATTGCAACATATTTTGTTTGATAATGTTTATAAAATTCATCTTCTGAATTCCATTCTTGTAAATGAACATTCCAAATATTTAAATCATGATCCATTATACAAGTTGAAGCATTTTTAATATTTTCTTTTGTGGCAAATCCAAATTCTGTTGGATAAGATTTAATATCATGTAATGAAAAATATCCAACTTTTGGATACATTGCAAATCTTTTACCATATTCATCTCTTGGATTTGATTTTAAATGATCTAATTCATCTTCTGAATCTTGTCCATAATCACCTTGAAATCCTGCTCTTTCCCAACAAATATCTTGAGAACCATCTCCATGATGTAAATCAATATCTAAAATTGCACAATGTGTTACATTATACATTTCAAATGCATATTCAATTGCAATTTGAACATTATTAAGTAAACAAAATCCACTTGGTAAACAAGCATGAGAATGATGACCTGGAGGTCTAATTAATACAAATGCTAAATCATGATTTTCAATTTTTGGATTATATAATTTATCAATTGCAAATTCAATTGTACCAATTACTCCTTCAATTGCATTTATAGTTTTTGGTGTTAAATAAATATCTCCAGTATTCCAATCTTTTGGAACTTCAATTTCATTTTTTAATAATTTTTCATGAGATTCTAAACATAATTCATATAATTTTTTAGGCCAATTTTTACCATGAATTCTTAATACATGATTTGAAAGAATTGAACCCTTTTTAGTTGAATTTATAATTTTATAAAAAAATGGATACATTGTTAATGCAGCAGAAACTCCAATACATGAAGCAAGTAATCTTTGAGGTCTTTCAAAAATTGTTGAAAGATAAGATTTTGTAACCCATTTTCTACCAAATGAATGTTCAGCAGAATATGGTGATAAAATAATTAAAGTTTTATCAGTTTCATTTAAAAATCTTGGAGATTCTTTTTGAATATGAGGATTTGAAGAAATAAAATCTTCAAAAGCTTTATTAAATTTAATTAATGAAAAATCAATTAAATTTGATGGTTTTAAAATATCAATAAATTTTGGATCTAATTTTTTATAATATTCATCACTTTCTGGAGTTGGAGATTTACTTTTACTATGAGATCGTGAAGGACCTTTTATTTTTGTGGCATGTTGTGGTTGTAAACTATATCTTCTTTTTGTTTTAAACTTGGGTATTTGTTCCAGAAGTACTTCTTCTTCTTCTAATTCTGTTATATTAACAATACTTTGATCTCGAGTATAATTAAAGGTGGTATTATTATGTAGAACAGTATGATCTATCGATATATCATTATCTTCCTCCACTTCATTCAGTGTTGGTCTGATCGTAAGTGTTGTTTCAAATTGTGAAATCAATGATTCCTCACTATCATTAGCTTTGGCAAGTGTATCACGTAAATTACCCATAACTTGTTTTCCTAATTGGGGATGCTAGTATTGTTTAAAACAATAACGAATATTAAATGAGAAAAAAAAATGTCATAAACAATCAATAGAATCTAAAAAAGACTGAACTTGATTAACGAGTGTTAAATGAGTCTTGACAGCGATATGAATAACAGTTCAAATTGAATGATCTGGAAATTCTTTGTTTTGATTGCCTCTTTTGATTTGTGGAGCGCGTAAGTTAAAAATAGGTAGCAATGAGAGGTTATTATTGTAGTATGGGTTTTTACACACCAGTGATCTACGCGGTAGATCACAATGTGTTCGAACTACATATTAGATCACTGAGTGTGTCGCTTGTACTACACATTAGACCGCTGAGTGTCGTTTGTATACACAGTGTACTGTTATTGTGTGCACTCTGGACTATACATAGATAGTGTGTCGCTTGGACTGCACAGTGTACTGTGATTGTGTATACTGTGTTAGTGTGTGCACTCCTAGTGTGTCCTTTAATTGGTGTGTGTGTGTACGTGTACTTACATGATATGTGCGTGCGTGCACTTTACATTTTGTCCGTGTGCGTAGGCTCGTTGTGTATCGCAGCGCATCTCTTAATCTGATCTTCTCACACAACTCGCTATCGCTCGTCGTGTATCTCTTGTATTACTAAATCATTTACATCATCTCCATTCTATTAACCTAAAACCGTTGGTTTAATCTCTTGAGCCAATCTAGGCGATTCTCCAACATTATGCTTTCTCTTTTTAATCACATTCTCAATAAAAGCTTCACCTGCCTTATAACTCGATCTAACCAAAGGTCCACTTGCAACATAAAGGAATCCCATTTCCAATGCTTTTTCCTTCCAATAATCAAATTTTTCAGGAGTAACATATTCAACAACTTTCATATGTCTCTTTGTTGGTCTCATATATTGACCAAATGTAACAACATCACAATTAATTTCTCTTAAATCTTTTAATGTTTGAAGCACTTGAGAATCTTTTTCTCCAAATCCTAACATTATTGAAGTTTTTGTAACTAATGTAGGTTTTGATTGTTTTGCTCTTTCTAAGATCGCAAGTGATTGTCTATAAGTAGCACGACGATCTCTAATATGTGGGGTTAAATCTTCGACTGTTTCCAAATTATGTGCATAAACATCAAGTCCTGATTGTGATAATATCAGTGCCATTTCTAAATCACCTCTAAAATCACCACTTAAAACTTCAACCAAAATTTGAGGTGCACGTTCTTTAATTTTTCGAACTGTTTCAGCTAAATGATTTGCTCCACCATCGATCAAATCATCTCTATCAACAGTAGTAAGTACAACATATCCCAATCCCCATCTACTTATAGCTTCTGCTGTGTTTTCAGGCTCCATTGGATCAGGAGCTGAAGGTGCTCGATCTGTCTTTACAGAACAAAATCTACATCCTCTTGTACATGTATCACCAAGAAGCATAATTGTGGCTGTAGCTTCAGATTTTTTACCACCCCAACATTCTCCAATATTTGGACATTTAGCTTCTTCACAAACAGTTGCTAATTTCAATTCTCTTACATCTTTTTTAACACTTTGAAATGATTTTCCTTTTGGAATAGGAACTGTTAACCATTTTGGTAATCTTGCATTCGGATCTTTTCTAGCTAATTCTAAGGGATCTAAAGTCTCTTGAGCTTTACCTTGAATGAAATCATCAAAAGATGGACCTTTATTTAAGGAATCCGAAAATGTTGTTCTAGTTTTTCTCTTAGTAATCGGCTTCGAATCCGAATTTGTGGCCAAAGACCGGTATATGTTCGATTTGACCGAGTTTACACTGCGAACAGAAGATTTTGCAGTTCCCTGTATGATATTGATCATCGTTTATAGTGAATATGAGTAGTTGTTATACTCAGCTTTGTAATGGTTAAAGAAAAAATGAGTGAAAACCGATGGAAGTTCACCTCCGGGGTTAGCGGTGCGAGTCAAAAAAAAAAAAAAATCAAAAGTCGTGCGAGACTAAATACGAGTCAAATTGGACTGGGGTAGTATTATTACAGAATATATATAAGATTAAAGCATGCGATGGATTATATCGTCATGGCAGCTTTCCAAGTTGTCCAATTGTCCCCACCACTTGAACAAAAACGACTCACAAATCAACTTGAACCAAGGAGTGAACACCAATTTAGGATCATTAAACATTTGTTTTAATTCGATTTCAGTGACAAATTTGAAATCTTTAACTTCATTATAATTGGCATCAACAGTGATGTTATTTTTTGTCTTTAAGATCAAGATATAATCGATCTCATGTTCTCCCCATTTTGCATCTTGTGATGGGGATTTATAATGAATTCTGGTCAAATAAGTAAAGTTTGAAAGTGGAGAATCTTGATATGGAATCCCCAACTCGTGTAATAATTTTCTTTGAGCAGCAACCTTAGCACCTTGAACAGCGTTGCTTAAATGGTTGACTGCTTCTGAATCATCGCTCGATGAATCAACACCCAATTCGGATGGAACACATAAAGGATGAGAACAACAAGTGTTTGTCCACATTGCTGGAAATGTGATTTTTTCATCTGCTCTTTGTTGTAATAATAATTTTCCATCTTCATTGAATAAGAAAACGGAAAAGGCTCTATGTAAAAGACCACCTTCAATGTTATCCATGATATGACATAACTTCTTGGTACCTGCACCAATAGGTTTGTCGTTGTTGTCCAATACTATACATAACTCTTCCATTAATTTGATTTGTTCTTCATCATGACCATCGAAAATACCTTCACCCGATGCGGCAGAACCAGCAGATGTAGGTATTCCTGAAATCGCTTTCAAAGGAGTGATCTCAGGCCATTTAGCCAATATTTGCTTTTTATCAAGACTAGAAACTAGTTTGGCGTAATCGGACATGGTTGTACTAATAATGAGTAAAAGTCGTTAGCTTTGATGTTTTCGTTGATTTTTTTTGTATGTTTACGCGAAGTGCTCGTATAACAAATTTTTCAAAACGGCGGAACGAAGTGCAAAATAAAAAGAATAGCGAGAAAATTAACGAGCATATAAAGAAAATTAGCGAACGATGTAGAATTAGTTGAATATTTAAGGAGAAAACAAGAATATTGAATCGATTTGAGCCCCAAAAGAGAGAACAAAAGAAATTAACAGCCAAGTGTAATTTTAAAAGAATAATAATAGTGAGAAAATAGATAGTGAAAAATACGACATGAACGATAAAAAATTAGCCACAAAATACGAGAGAGAATGAGGAAAACAACAGTAAAGCGAAACTATGTACAAAGCGAAACAACATATGAATAAGATACTAACAACATTTAAAACATTTAGTATAGATATCCACAGTTAAGTCGACCTTTATATGACTCATAATACTCTTTCGTGTATATTCTCTCTATATATTGTGCATGTCGACGCCCCGATAAGGTGCGTAAAAAAAGTGTGTCCAAAACAATTTTTGGCTTTTTTTCCGTTTTGGCCAGATCACTAAAACGGTGAAATTTTTCCACCATTTAATTTTTGGTACCACTCAAATTTGTCTTTCGTGTTGTTTCTTCCTCGATTCTGTTAATTCCAAATGTCTGCTACCACTGCCACTGCCACTCCAACTAGACGTTTCATCAAGCGTCCAGATGATAAGGCCATGAAGGCTCAAGTCTCCGTCTTGCAAAATGAAATCGCTAAATTAGATTTATCCAACAATGAACTTAATGCTCAAATTAACAAGACCCAAATCTCTTCCGATGTGATTGCTTCCAGAAATGAGTTGCAAAAACAATTGAAAGGGTTGATTTCAAAGCAATCAACTTTGAAGACTGAAAGAAATGCCGTCAATGACAAAATTAAGAATATTGATCAACAAATGAAAAGTAGAATTGCTGAAATTCAAGCACAAACTTCCAAGAACAATTTCAAGTCTGTTGGTGAAATCGATCAAAGAATCAATAATTTGGATCAACTTATTGGTGCTGGTAATTTGAAATTGGCTGAAGAAAGAAGATATGTTAAAGAAATGTCTTCTTTACGTAAATTGAGAAAAGATTTTGGTGCCATTGAAAAAGTTCAATCTTTAATTGATCAAGATAAGGTCAAGATTAGTGAATTGAAGCAAAAATTGAGTGGTTTACAAAACAAGGAATTGAATACCGAATTCGACAAAATTCAAAAGGAATTGGATGAATTAAACAAGGGTAATAGTGATATTTCAAAAAAGAGATCTGATTTGTATGATAAAAGAACTCAAATCAAAAAGGAAAGAGATTCCAAGTATGATCAAATTAGAAAATTGAGAGCTGATTTTGATGAACAATTCACCAAGTTTAAGACTCTTATGACTGAAGAAAGAAAGAAGAGAGAAGATGATGAAAAGGCACAAAGAGTTGAAAAGAAACAACAAAGAAAGAAGGAATTGGCTGAACAACATTTGGCTGAAGCATCAATTCCTGCTTTTACTGCTGAATTGGATTCAATTCATAATTTGTTGAAATATTTTGACCCATCTTATGTTAAGCCAGCTCCAAAGACTGCTTTCAACAATGGTTCATCTTTGACCAATGGTTCTGCTTCAAAGGGTAGAACCATTGAAATGCCATCTGAAGCCGTCATTATTAAGAAGGAAGATGAATCATTCTTTGCAGGTTCCAAGTCAAAGAAGACAAAGGGTAAGAAGGTTAAGGCAAAGAATTTCACTGTTGAACCAGAAATCATCATTTCTTTGAGTGATTTAAGTATTCCATTCCCAACAAAGGAAGATGAAGTTCCAAACACTGTCAACATCTTGAAAGAAACTTTAACTGCTTTGGAAGATAAGCAAGAAGAACAAACCAAGATCAATATAGAAAGAGCAAAGGCCAAGATCGCCGAATTGGAAGCTCAAGAAGATGAAGATGATGAAGAAGACTTGGAAGAATCCGATGACGAAGAGTAAGTATAAAGAATAGATCACTTGTAATACCAAATAAATCTCGTATAATTATTAAACATGTAAATTTTTAAATCAAGTGAAAAAGATGCGAAAAAAAAAAAATATTCAAAAACTGAAAAATAAGATGAGCAAAAAAAGCCATTAACCATCAACAATTATGGCCAAAAGAAAGAGTGAAGTCGAGCAATCGAAGCCTACAAAGAAGCCTACAAAGGAGGTGCCACATCCGGGAATGCAAGTTTCTGTATGTATCCCTTCAAGTGTGATTTCAAACAAAAATGCGTACAATTTGGAGCAAATGACCAATATTGCTTATCAAATTGCCAGAATTGGGACCACTTATACTATTGGTGAAATCATTGTATTAGACGTTCCAACTCGTGAAGAAATTCAAGATGAAAGTAAGATTGTTGAAATGGGTGGTAATAAAGGTGGTAAGAAATTGAAATTCAATTTTAGTGATGAAGATATCATTGGTCAAAAACCAAAAGATTTAGAAGTGAAACAAGAAGAAACACAAGAAAAAGAAGATTCGATTGATGATCGTGCGTACTTATTGGCAAGTTTATTACAATACTTCATCACTCCACCTTATCTTGTCAAGACAATTTTCAATATGACGGGTAAAAAGGGTATACTTCAAAAATTCAAATATGCCTATAAATTACCCAAAATTAGTAATTTACCATTTATGAATAATAATGGTGTACATAAAGATTTCAAAGAAGGTATAACGATTGCTAAGGAAACTTCAAAGATATACAATAAGAAGGAAAAGAAAAATGTCAAGGCACAAAAGAAGATTTCCGTTACTAAATATGTCAACATAGGAGAAGCCGAAGCATTAGAATTGAATATTACTAGGGAATTACCAGTGAATTCAAGGGTTACTGTTGACTTGAAGAACAAGACGATTGTTTCGCCAATACAGGCGTATGGTATTGAAGGAAACAAATCATCATTCGACTATTACATTAGAATGTGTAAGAAGTTAAGTAATGTTTTCACCGAATCTTCTGTCGATGATGGTTATTCCTCGACTATATATATCAATTGTGATGATTACACTGGATCTAACAGTAAGATTGAAAACTATAATAAGATCCCTAAATTGGATCAAATCAATCCAAGTGATGAGCAGAATAAAAATTTATTATTGGTGTTGGGTAATTTTAAGGATTTGGAAGCTTGTTTTAACAGAGATAAAAACAACTTGGCAGGTGTTGATAATGTTGGTCAGATGTTTGACGGTGAGTTGAAAGTGCCAAATGGAGTTAGAATCGAGGATGGGTTGATGATTGGATTAACTAAATTATACTCTTAGATCGATATATATTATAGATGCAGGAAAGGTCTAGAATCGATTATGTAAGCAGACATATGGAATGTGCGATTTTTCAGTCAAATGCAGGATTAACACAAGGCTTTGGCATACCATAGACTGTCATCTGTCTCTACACTCTTCTCTACATTCTTCTCTATCCCTACACTCAACACTCTCCCTACTCTTTCCATACACTCACTACACTCGTCCTACACTCGTCTACACTCTCAACACCCTTACTACACTTCCTACACTAACACACTCTCCGTGCACTCCCACATACTCGCTCTAAAAATAGATTATTTGTTATGTAAACACTAAGGAGTAGAAATCGCACATTTTACACTTTTACGCCATTTTTTTTTCTTTTTCCTCCAATTCCATCCAATCTGGAGATACGACGAATTCCGAAATTCAGACTAAATTTATACTTGTTTTTATTCCTACATTTTGTTCACAAATTTTTCCTTCAAAGAAATTTTTATATTTACTTTCTTTTCTTTATACTACACATTCGTTTGTAATAGAATCATGCAATTCAAGTATTTAACTGCCATCGCCGCTTTCATTGCTGGTACCAACGCTATTGGTGACGTATGTTTATTCTTTTAAAAATTATCTGTATCAATATACTAACAATTTTAGCTTGCCTTCAACTTGGGTGTTCAAGATAACTCGGGTGCTTGTAAGACTACAGCTCAATATGAATCTGATTTCCAAACTTTACAAAGTACTGCTAAGATTGTCAAGACTTATGCTGTTTCTGATTGTAACACTTTACAAAACATTGGACCTGCTGCTGAAAACAATGGTTTCCAACTTATCCTTGGTATCTGGCCAACTGATGACGCACATTTCGAAGCTGAAAAGCAAGCTCTTCAAGATTATTTGCCAACCATTTCTGCAGACACCGTCAGAGTCTTTTCTGTTGGTTCTGAAGCTCTTTATAGAGGTGATTTGACTGCTAGTCAATTGGCTGAAAAGATCGCAGACATTAAGACTTTCATCAAGGGTATCAATGACAAGAATGGTCAATCCTATGGTGATAAGACCGTTGGTTTTGTTGATTCATGGAATGTTTTGGTTAATGGTACTTCTCAACCAGCCATTCAAGAAGCTGACTTTATCTATGCTAATGCCTTCTCTTACTGGCAAGGTCAAACCACCCAAAACTCATCTTACTCTTTCTTTGATGATATCATGCAAGCTTTGCAAACCATTCAAACTGCTAAGGGTACTACCGATATTGATTTCTGGGTTGGTGAAACCGGCTGGCCAACTGAAGGTACCAACTTTGAAGCAGCTTATCCATCTCTTAGCATTGCCACCTCTTACTGGCAACAAGCTATCTGTGCTATCAGAGCTTGGGGTATTAATGTTGCTGTTTTTGAAGCTTTCGATGAAGCTTGGAAACCAAACACTTCCGGTACTTCTGATGTTGAAAAGCACTGGGGTGTCTGGGATGAAAACCAACAATTGAAGTTCCCATTGGATTGTAAATTTTAAGCTTATTAAATTTTAACTTTTATACCCAATTTTTTCTTCAAATTGCTTAATTATCATTCGTCTTCGATTCCAGTTCCATCCGTTTAAACCTTTTTTTTTAATCGCATAACCTTGAAAGTTGTTGATACATGTTAAATAGAGGATTCAATAATATATAATCAACATTTCAACTATAAAAAAGTGTTATTTTTATCAGTACTAAAGTACCAATTTTACAATAAAAAATTATTCTCGATGATCCAATAAGGAAAAGGACTTCGGGATGTTTTAGGGTGTGGTTATTTTCATTTTTCGTTTATAGGTTTTTTTAGAATCTTTTCAATATATTTACTAGACTGTTAATTATAAACATTTCCATATTTATCAATTCTTGTGACTCTAACTTTAGCATTGGGGAATTCAGGTATAAGGGGTTCAATAGCATAAATAAGATTATCTAAATGCTCCACTTGTTCTTCAGAATGTTGTGTGAACACGAAAAATAACATACAACGATCATTCTTAAACCGTTTTAAAAGTGCTTTCAAAAACATTGTCACCCTGTGGATTTCGGGTTCTGTGTCTCCAGGAAAAAATGTAAACAATTTAAAAGGTTTGGCATAATTTGGTGTCAATCTTGATGACCATAAAGGACTATTGCTGATTCTAAATAGTCTATTTGTGACACCTTCAATTTGTGGAGGAAAAAGCTCATGTTGAGGTGATGTTTCAATTGGGAAGATTGCTTGATATTGCATTCTCTTTGGGTTAAGCTCTTCACTAGCACTCCTTGGACGTTTCATTTCTTCAAGTTGTTTGCCAAATAACTGAGGTTTTTGCAATTGATATTTTACAAACAATTTAATGGCTGCGAAATGTTCACAAATACATACCTAAAAAATTTTTAAGAAGTAAATTTAGACAATAGTTAAAGCACCCTATTAATTTCAACTGAAACTTAACCAATGAATGGTATACTTCCTTTAGTCAACTTAAAATTAGAAATCTTTCAATACTGAATATATTTAGTTAAATATTGACAAAATTTTGAAATAATCCCGAAATGTGAGAGTTATACAAGTTTCAGAGTAGGATTGGCTCTAATCCCAAATTAGGCTAACTTTTTATTATCCACTAACTATTGTTACCTTCTTAAAGTATTATCAGCTTTAGAAAAAGTCATTTAACCTTTACTTGTGATTCTTTTAAAACATTTGTTATCTGTTTTACAATTGTGCTACTTCAAGAAAGCGACTTCGTGGCCAAGTTGGCTAAGGCGTAAGACTGTTAATCTTAAGATCGTGAGTTCGACCCTCACCGAGGTCGTCTTTTTTTAAAGCTTTTTTTTAGCTGCGAAAAATTCCCAAATCGAGATCATTTAACTGAGGTCGGATTCAAGATTACTTAATACTACTCGTCTTCACTTCTATCCGTGGTATAACTAATTTATTCACATACACGAAACAACTAATATACAAGAAAAGATTTAAATGTTGGCTTATGATTGCCATGAAATGCAGAATGTCTCATCTAACAAAGTTAAAGGAGAATGAATGAAAATAATAACGAGACAAAACTCAATATTTGTGCATCGATAGAAACGAGAACACCGTTGTTCTTAGTTTTAAATTTTGGAGTGTAACCAGCGAATGAAGAGTATTCGGATGCAGGAGCGGTGATTGGATGGTTAGCATAAGAAGGGCCACCATCACCCCCAGCATTGGGTTGCCAGTCACCAGGCACTGAAATAGGCTGGTTTGCTGGGATTGGCGTGATAGGAGAAGTTGTGGTTATTGAAGAGCTTGATTTTGTTGAAGTTATTGTCTTCAATGTACCACTCTCACTTTTGGTGATGATGAAAGTGATTGAATTAATTGGAGTGCAACTTTGACAACTCTTTTGACTTTCTTTCGTTTTGGTAGATGAAGTTGTTGTCGAAGGTTCTGCAGTTATGATAAATGTGCTTGGACCATTTGTAGCTTGATGCTTTCCAGCAGCCACAGCTTCTGAACCTGTTGGACCATCAGTTGCCAAAAGGGATGCACCATTATTTGTTGTAATTGACATATTTGGAATAAAAGTAGTTGATTGAACAATATCATCACCCAGAGCCAAAGAAGCAAATTCCTGATCAGCTTCTTGCTCTCTTCCATTAATCTCACCACCATTTGACGTGATTGAAGTCCAATTACCCGAATGGTCGCTATAACTATAAGATTCACCAGTTGAATAATCACTAACTATAATCGACTGAATATGCATTGTAAATGGGGCTTGTGAAAAATTGGTTAATCCACCAGCCCAATTAATTGTACCAGGAGAATTATTTGGATCACCACCAGCCCAAACACCCGTATAAATCCTCATCGGTGATTGAGGATAACCTTGAGGATTATTCAGTTGTAATACTCTGACCGGATTCCCATCAAGACCCCAAGTCAATGATTCGGATGTCCAATCTAAAGTATAAGTATGAAAATTCAATCTTGGATCGGTAGATGTTGGATGATATCCACCTCTATTGAAACTTGAAGTATCACCTTTAGAAAAATAATTTGATTGAAATTCATAAGGATCACCACCAAAAAGTTCGATATCGATTTCATCTAAATCATCTGATTGTAAATAAAAAGAAGAAACAATCCCTTGTCCCAAAGCAGCTTTTAAAACAACTTCGATCTTACCAAACATGATATAAAAATCTGATAAAATGGTTGGATTATCACCTTGTTTGTTCATAGTTAATTCAGCACCATTAGTACCAAAAGAAACGTTACCTGGTCTTTGAGGAATAGAGAAATATGAAGATTGCAGTTGAAAAGTTTCTTTAAAAGTTGCAGCCAATGCAGGATCTGGAGAACAAGTTGATTGTAGAGGATTGCAATTGGATGCAAAAACTGGTAGCGCCACCCAAAGTAATTTTATAAAATGCATTATCAAGCCAATAACTTATCGAATGAAAGATGTAATAGAGAATACAACAACTTTATATAAAGCTCTACCTTGAATTAGACGAAAAATGTGGTTGGCAATTCATCGAGAATAGCCACAAAAAGTTTTCATCGGTTGAAAGGTTATACATTTGAGACAATAATTAACACAATAAACAGAATAAATAAATTCGTTTTTATGGCTGGTAAAATGGCCCAAATAGTGCGCATATTTTTAGCGACAGAATTTTAAGGGGAATTTTTTTACTATACGAAGAATTTGAAAAATCTATTACGAATTACAAACAAATTGTTTACAATAATTCTGTGATTTTAAAGTTGTGTTGTTAATTTTGTAATATTTAAAAGCTGGCTTGTTGTATATACTACATTAAGCCGATCTTAACTTAATAAAGAACCTCACGTGAATTTGAGAGGCGAGATTCTTTTTTTCTCCTTGAGCAAAAGTCACACAAATATTTAAAATCCTTATCTTTGTTGTACAAATAACTTTACAACGACATGGAGAGAAATGAAGATATAATATTGGTGTTAGTGATAATCTCACTACTGTTGGCGACAGTATTGATGCTTATCTTACGATTCATCTGTACTCGTCGTCTAAGATTAAGTGAAGATGATCTTTTAAGAGAAGAAGAAAATCAAGTATACTTACAATTAAATCTGGATGAACAAGAGTTATATTTTCAAAGTAAAGAATATTTACAACAAAATCCATTTTTAAGTGGAGATTTAACTGATGATCAAAAATTACTTATTCAAGAGAAGGGAATTTCAGCATTTGAATTTCAAAAAGATTTAATGTTAACAAATAATGACTTAATAATCATAAACAAGACTGAATTAAATTTCTTTAAAAAATTCGAATGTTGTTCAGTAACAAATTTACCAATTCCAATGAAAAATGATGTATATTATTTTGAATGTAAAATTTATTCATTAAATGATGCAGAAAATACAAATTTATCAATTGGATTAAGTTGTAAACCATATCCATGGTTTAGATTACCGGGACGTCATCAAAATAGTTTATGTTATGAATCAGATGGATATCGTAGATTTAATCAACCATTTAAATTCGAATCAAATGAACCACCTTTACCAAAATTTAGACAAGGTGATGTTATTGGAATTGGTTATAGAACAAGAAGTGGGAATGTATTTTTCACAAGAAATGGTAAAAAAGTAAATGAATCAATGATTGGAGGACATATTAAACATTTTAAACCAGGTCATGGATTTGGTCAAATCTTTCCAATAATTGGTGCAAATAATTTATGTTCTGTTCATGTAAATTTAGGACAAGCAGGATTTGTTTTTATTGAAGCAAATGTTAAAAAATGGGGTTATGCTCCATTGGAAGGAACTGGTCCTTCACCTCCAGCATATAATAAATTTAATAGTGATATTTTATTAGAAAGATCTGAAGTTGATGATGGAGATTTAGATGATAGGATAAATGATTTTCCACCTGATTTTTGGGAAGCAAATAGTGATTCTGGAAATCCAGATATGAGTTTTGATGGTGATAAATATAGTTATAATGCATATTCGGAAGTGAATTCAGATGATGAAAGAATAAGTTTGCATAGTATACCCAATTTCCCCCCATCGTATGATGATGAGGATGATAGCATGGATACAGCTGAAGAAGAAAATGGGCGAGAAGAGGCAGATATCATGACAACAAGGGAAGACGGAGAGCCGGTGAATCAAAATATAGCACGTGGAGATCTGAATCAAGATGTTGAAACAGGGGGAGATCTGAGTCAAAACGTTGAAGCAGGGGAAAATCTGAGTCAAAATATACCCGGAGATCTGAGTCAAAATGAAGTACGGGGTAATTATGTGAATCACAACGACGGTGAAGTACGGGGTAATTCCGTGAATCACAACAACAGTGAAGTCCGGCAAGATTCCGTGAATCAGAATGACGGAGAAGTCCGGGGAAATTTAAGTGGAGAAAATGACGTGGAGACAATTTATGAAGAAGGAGATACATTATATAATAGTGCAGAAGAAGGTGATGAGGTAGATAATTAAGAAATTAAATAATAAACTCAAATTAATATACCCCCGCTATTTTATAGGAGTAGATCTATGCCCCACATAATTAAATCGATTTAAATCTCGGAAAAGCGTGAAAATTTTTTCAATACTTCAAAAAGTGGAGTCAATAACCGGATATAAATTTGCGTAGTTATGTGCCCAAGATTTAAAGTCGGTATGCCGCTTTGTGGTTTTTGTTCAACAAATTATATAGAGTGGGGGCAGGGTCTTACTGCATCCTTACCGCCATAAAAGGTACAACATCAACACTAATAAACAAGACACAAAGGTTTAAAACCTTGTCACAAAATTGTATATGCAAGATTTCTCCACATTTTCAATTGCGGTGCCCCACAAAAGTAAAAATTGTAACAAGACACTACGAAAATTTTTTATTTCTAAATTTGGGAATTTATAGTAAATTTAATGGACAGAATACAAGGTATTTATAGTTGGCAAAATACTCCAATCCTTTAAATTTGGAAATTTGGAGATAAGCTATCAGACCAATAAAAATTGAGTATTCCTTAAGGCACTTTTTTTTTATTTATTTTTATTTTTAAAATTTTTCACTATGATTCAAAAATTTACATGTATTCCAAGATCGGAATATGACATAATCATTGTGTCAAATGGTACATTAGATCAAATTGATGATAAATTATGTCGTGATTTAAAAAATGACGTTCCACTTAATTCTAATGTTACTTATTTGACAAATTTCAACTCATTAATTGAACATTTAAATAAGTTAAAGTATCCATTCAATGGTAAAGTTATCTTTATGTTTTTTGATGGATTGAATTTCATTCAAGAAATTTTAGTTAATTTGATTGACTATGCTAATAAAGTTGATTTAATAACTGCACTTTGCAGCTTTAAAGGTAAAAATTCTGAATCAAATGCATTAATTCAAAATGCGTATTTTTATTTTGATGCATCAATTTCAAACGCTCCTCTTCAAAATTCAGAATTATTGGATGTTTATTTATTACATGATGTTTCATTTGTGACGATTGTTAACATTGTTAATGATATCTTGAAAAAGATGAGTTTTATTTTGGGACGTATTAGAACTTTATATATTGATGATAATCAATCTTTAATTAGTGGTGAAAGAGCATACCCTTTGAGATGTCTTGTTAAAAACTTCCCAAATGTTGAAAAAATCGAATTATCAAGTGGTGATATTAATTTCAATCAATTCACTTATTTTTAACGACCTCCGGATTACGATATAATGATTATGAAAGTTTAAGGCATAGGTATACAGGCGTATAATACGGTACATAAAATGCGGTACATATAATACGGTACATATAATACATACATACAATACATATAATACATATGACACAACACAAATAGTACGCACTACACACACAACAGGTACGACACGAGGCACCATACGGCACATACAATTCAAAGTCCAGTACACAACACATACAATTACCATACATAAAATACGTACCCTACACTTTTACCCTTGTTTCTACCGACCCAGTCGTAACAATAATCTCATCATCGAGAATCCTGATTTCCGATCTGGTACCTTCATTCTTTACCCAATACAATTTACCCAAAATCCCCGTATCCAAATACTGTGTAAATTTTTTAAAAGAATCTGCTAATTCGGGTAACTGAACAACCACTTTATCCCAACCCAATGGTGAAGTAAATCCAATAGATTCACCATTTGATTCTGTAAACAGATTCAAATTATCAAAATGATCTAATGAACCCAACAATTGTTGCCGCACTCGAATCATAATATGACGTAAACTCTTGGGTAACTTGTACAAATCTAAAGTTTGAATATTATTCCTGCTAACATTCAAAACTTGTAATTTGGGCCCAAATTCAAAATTATCCAAACTTGTCAATTTACAACATGTCATAGTAATTTGAATCAAGTTTGGTGGGAACCGGATCATTCCTAAAGTTTCAAGATCTTTATTATCATGAAGAATCAACTTTTCTAAACCAATCATCTTGGAAAAAATTTCATTATTGATTTTTATACTTGAATTCAGAGATAAATCAAGTTCTTTAAGATTGGATGGTAAAAAAGAATCAAAATCAATCGAGTTCCAATTTGAAAATTCGATTCTTTCAATCGTATTTGGTAGACTGAGTTGACTTGTTCTTGTTGATTTACCATAATTTAAGCGGAAACTTTTCAAATTAAGCTGCGAAAAATCTCGTTTTGTTGTATCATCAAGTCTATTCGAATGACATGGAGTTACTTTTAAGGAGATGTTGGTGTCGTATACAATTCCCAAATGTTTCAAGTTTTTAAGCGAAGATATATTTGTATTGTTTATGTCTCTACCTTCATACCCATCAAGTCTTTCAAGACTTGTAGGGTAAACCTTCTTGTAAGTATGCTCAATAGTTTCGACTTTTTCAGCCTTAACAGACTCTATTTCTTGAATTTCTTCAATTTCTTCAATGTCATCATTATATAAATCCATTATTGAACTTGCGAAACAACAAGGTTCACCCAATTGAAAATTCTTCATATTATTGGGTAATTCACATTGAGGTGCAATATTAATACACAGGTTCTCAATCTTTAAACTTTGTAAATGTTTTGGAAGTTTCTGGATCAAAAAACTCGTTATATCTGCTCCTTCACAACATCCAACACGGTTACTGAATCTGATTTGTACACTATTGATTAGGATCTCTCTTAATGAATCGGGGAAATTATATCCATTGAAGCAATAACTTTGAGGTTCGACCCAGATATCACCTTGTATTTGCAATGATTCAAGTTGTGAATACGATTCCAACGATCTGAAATCAGTGAATGAAGCTCTAAGCAGGAGCTTTTGCAAGCTGAATGGTAACTTTAAGTTTGAAAGTGAAATATGACTGTGAATAGTAGCCCTCAAACTATTCAATCTTTGCATATATGAAAAATCAACTTGCCCATATTTTGGCATCTTAAAACAACCAATATTTAAGCTAGTCAAAGATGAAGGGAACTGATATGTGTTGACACTGAAATCAACATCACAAACAGTGAGTTGATTTAATTGAGTGTACAGGTTAAGTTCTATCTTCTCTATACTATTCACATATAACTCTTGTAAATTTGGAGGTAATTCACTTGTTTCTTTCGACTTGATTAAAATTACGTTGGGTAATTTCAATATGGTTTGATTGAATTCAGGTATATCAACTTGTCTTGTTATTGTCACCTCGATTCTTTTAAACAGTTTTAAAATCTCTGGAAATCTTTTATAAGTATCCAATAATGCTAAAGGTGAAGATGATTGCAAAATTTGTGGGTTAAACACGTCATGAACCCGGTTAAGGAAAGGAAGCCAAGAAGAGCAAACAATCATGGGTATTTTATTCAGATCAAATCTTGAAATCCAATCATCAACATTTTCACTTAATTCAATACGAGAATATCGTTTATTAATAGCATAAGGTCTTAAATAACCAACATTGCAAAGTACTTCTAAATCTTCTCCATCCAAATATCTGAAGATTTCTTCAAAAATCTCGCCAGGTAAATTCTCAAACATACAAAATGACATTTTTAATGGATGTGACTAAGGGATGGAGGATTCTACATTATTTATACTTTCTTGTTGTCTAGAATTAGGACAATCCTTACTCATCTCTATTATCATAACTGATCTTGATGCAAACCTGTATATAACGGTTCCAGACCGATCATTGCAAATATAATCAGATTTGGCCACATTTTACATGCTTAGACAGGAGGCTTTGCTTATATATAGTAAATGCACTATCTACACACGTACCTTTGTAGTAAAGCATGGCGTTTTTAAAAATTGTTTCTTCTGGTACGTTAAGAGGCTGATTCTTGATTTCGTCGGGGCATAAAGTGTAATATTGCTCTTTTTCGCGCTAAACATATCCTCGTATCTGCACCGAATAAGGTTGTGAGATTTAAGAGCGAAGATCAGCGTTGAAACAAAGGAATTGGTGTTTATACATTGTTCAGACACTTCCTAAAATAGAACTACACATTGAGCAATACGGACAGATTCCGCGTGCTCGAGCAATCTTGTGTATAGTACACCAACCCAGAGCTTGTAGTATTTATTACTAGTTGTTGATATAACTTGAATGCAGTACAGGTTAAAACACAAAAATTAACGCGAAAATGCTGCTAATTACCCAAAGTAGTCGTCATACATTTGCACTTCGAAATTCTTGATATGATTAGCGAGAAATAAGATACAACACAAAGCAGTCACGGATATACTATTTGTACAGGAACTCTTTACCAGTGATACATGAAGAGTTTAGAAGAGAGATAAATGGTTTACGCATCAGCAAGAACTGCATGAATTTTCTGAGAAAGTTCAAAAAATTTGTAAGGAGATTTAAAGATCGCCCTTACACTTTACCCCTTTACAATAGCCTACGGAATTTCTGAGGTTAGGAATATGATGTGGGGTATTAGATCGCAGGATAAATAGGAACCAAATTTGAGCAAATTGATTTTATATGTATATCAAGTTAAAATGAGTAAAGTATTTGTTACAGGTGCCAATGGTTATATCGCACAACATGTTGTTGTTTTGTTGCTCAAGGAAGGTTATGAAGTTGTCGGTACTGTAAGAACCGATTCAAAAGGTGAACAATTGAGTAAAGATTTGAACAATACTAAGTTCAGTTATGAAGTTGTTCCAGACATTACAAAGGAAGGTTGTTATGATGAAGCATTAAAAGGAAAAGATTTTGAATATGTTTTACATTTGGCATCTCCATTTTTTTCAGCTGAAGTTGATCAAATTGAAAATCAAATATTGAATCCAGCAATTAAAGGTACAAAGAATTTATTACAAGCTGTCAATTTGAACGCTCCAACGGTGAAACATGTTGTTGTTCTTTCTTCTTATGCATCGATGATGATGGTTATTAGTGGATTAAATGATGATCCTACGGCCACTATTGATGAGAATGTTTGGAGTGATTTAACTTTGGAAATTGCAAAAACTCATCCATATTATGGTTATCTTGCATCCAAAACTTTTCAAGAAAAAGCCGTTTGGGAATTTCGTGATGAAGAAAAACCTCATTTTACAGTTAATACTATGAATCCAGCTTTTGTTTTCGGTCCACAAGCATTTGTTTCTGGTACTGATAGATCCACCATGAATTTCTCAATTGAAATCATTACTAGTCTTTTGAGATTGAAACCAGATGAGGAAGTACAACTGTTGTTTAAAGGGTCAATCATCGATGTCCGTGATCTTGCACAAGGTCACTTGATTGCTATGAAGAACCCAGAAAGTGTCAATCGAAGAATTTGGATAAGAAATGAACCTTTTAATTCTCAAAAAGTTTTGAATATCATTAATGATAACTTCAAGTCTTTAAACTTACCAGTTGGTAAACCAGAAGAAGCTACTTTTCCTTCTGCAAAACTTGATGATAGTAAGAGTAGAAGTTTATTGAATTTAAAGTATATTTCTTTGGAAAAAAGTGTGGTTGATACCGTTCAACAAATTCTTGATCAAAAATAGTTAGCTTTCAGTGCACCTTTATACTATATCTTAAAAGTACAAATACTCTGTAGAGTCTACATCAACTTATAAAATTTTGTATTATAAAACAACTAGAACAATTTTTAAGTATTTACTCATTTAATTTAACATAATTGGCTGGGAACAATCCGGATTCACCAGATTTTTCGTGCTTACCAGACCACCAATCATCATCGACAAATTCGATCTCGACAATAACGTCACCTTCTGCGAAACTGATTTCATTGTCTTCATCCTTTTCGTAATCATATTCAGCAGTGGCAGATGGACCAGAGGTAGTAACCTCGGCAACTGGAACAGGTGAGGATTTTGTTACAGGTTCAACATCTTCCTTATCTTCTTTTAATTCGACATAGGCAGCTGGGAACAATCCAGTTTCACCGCTCTTTTTATGGGTACCGGACCACCATTCTTCATCAACAAGTTCAATGTCAACGATTAAATCGCCTTCGGCAAACCCGATTTCATTATCTTCGTCCTTTTCATAATCATATTGGGCAACAGCAGAGAGTGATTCCTTCTTTGGCTCAGTCCTGGCTGGCAAAGATGGTTCAGTTGTTCTTGTTGGCAAAGATGGAACAGGCGCTTCTGGTTCTGGAGAAGCAGCGACGTTGCGCACTGGTGGAGGAGGCAAGTTACGAACAGGCAAAGATGGGGCAGGTGCTTCTTCTTCTTCTTCCTCCTCCTCTTCTTCTTCTGGTTGAGGAGCAGCTAGAACATTACGAACTGGTGGCGGAGGTAAGTTACGAACAGGTAAAGATGGAGCTGGCGGAGCCTCTTCTTCTTCTTCTTCTTCTACTTCTACTTCTGGTTCAGGAGTAGGTGGAATGTTACGACCCGGCAAAACAGGTGCTGGTGGAGCCTCCTCCTCTTCTTCTGGTTCTGGAATGTTTCTCTTTGGCAAAGTAGAAGGCTTGATGACTTGTGGTTCTTCAACATTTGTCTTTTCGAATTTATCAGCCAATTCAGAAAATGAAGTTTTCGAAGGAGCAGGTTCAGAATCATCTTGCTCATCTTCCTTAACAACCTTATATTGACCTCTTTTTTCAGCCCAAATCTGAGCTGGAGTCTTACCACCTTCAGCACCAAAATTTCTAGATAAACCACCAACAACTTTATCCTTTTTAGAATCGACATTATTACCAAAAGTTGGTTTTGCACCAAACTTTGGTTTAGCACCAAAAGATGGAGAATCATTTGTAGAATTTGTAGGAGTAAAACGAGAAGAAACAGAATTGTTTACTTTTGGTTTTGGTAAAGAAGTTAATCTACCATCTGAATCATTCGATTTATAAGTCTTCATTCTATCAGATAATGATTGTGGCTCTGATTCTTCCTTTTGTTCTACTTCCTTTTGTTCGTCTTCCTTTTTTACAACTTTTGGTTGAGATGAAATTGTATCAGATTTATTCTTTCTTAATTCAGCAATATTAACTTTAGTTGGTTTATAAGCTGATGGAACATTTTCCAAAGGTTTTTTTGAGAAATCTCTTTCTTCAATTTCTTCTTCTCCACCCCATTCATCATCATTTTTGGAAGAAACAATTGGTTTTGGAGCAATTGGTTTACCAGTTGATTTTGGAATAAACGAAGGTTTTGAAGCAATTGGTTTTGGAGTTGGTTTAGCAATAATTGGTTTGGAAACAATTGGAGATTGTTTGGAGGTAGTTTTGATTGAATTTTGAATTGAATATCTAGCACCTGCAGCAGCTCCAATTCTATTTAAAAATTCATCAACATCTAAATCATCTTGATCTCTTGCGGTGATTTGAACATGATAACTACTCAAAACTTTAGAAACATCGGCAAAATTAGAAGCAAATGATAATCTTAATTTTGCTGGTGCATTATCAGGACACCAACCCAATAATAAATTCTTATAAACATCTGATCCAGGAACAGTTACTCTTGTCAATCCGAATTGGACATGACCATCGGTAAAATGTTCGACAAAATCATCTAAAGAACCATTATCGGAGGCTAAAACTTCGAGTGTTGCATTTTTGTCGACTGAATAAACGACATAATTTGCTGAAGAGTCTCCTCTGACAACCTTGTCATAGGCCTCTTGTATTTTGCGAGCATTGGTGGATAAGTCAATCTTTTCCATTGTTAATTGTTGATAAAGTAAATAAGATTTTGAATTGGACGTTGAAATTTGATCGGTTTCCCCGGAGGTTGCGGAAAATAAATTTAGCAGTGACAGCGAGAAAATGAATTACGCCACCGTAAAAATTTGGGTCCTTGGAGGTAGTGAATTCTCGATAACTTGTCTACACGAGTGTTCTTGTTACTCCGAGAGTGTTCTTGTTAGGTACAGAGAGTATGCTCATTATTGTGCTCTGCTTCCTATCGCCCGGTGTGTTATTTACAGTCAGAATGTTCTCGTTATTGGGCTCTAATCTCATAACTCGCTTGGAGTGTTCTCTACAGTCGGAGTATTCTCACAATTGTCTCTACCCTCACAACTTGCTCGGTGTGTTCTCTACAGTCGAAATATACTCGGAGTATACTCGGAGTATTCTCACGATTGTCTCTACTCGCTCGCTACGCTTGCTCGTTGCATGTTTTCTCACACAACTCGCTTTGCTCGTTGTATTCGTTGTTTTCGTTTCTTTTCTCACAAAACTCGCTATCGCTCGTTTTGCTCGTTGTGTTCGACGAACTATGAATTCGACTTAACCAATGCAAACACCAAACACCACATCATCACAAACCCAGGAATATCAACAATCACACCGTCAACAAACAATTCCTGCCACGGACTGATAAAATATTGATGAGGACTGTTTCTACAACACACAACATAAAACAATATGTTTGTCAAGGTGATACCAGCAAAATAAAAAGCAAATCCATACCATGCCTCCAAAGTAAGGATACCAGCTCCTATACCCAACACCAAAACCGCTATATCTCGAACATGTTGTAGTTTCTGTTTATTTGCCTCTATGTTTTGTGAATAGTATATGATTTTATCAGACATGATTTCGTTGTGAATATTTTGAATTGAAATTTTCTTTAAAATAAATGGTGGCGCACTTTTAAACATTTTTAAAAACCTATATTACAATGGATAACTTACTTGATAGTACCATTGAACTTAAACAATTTTTGTTTCTGTTATCACATAAACATCAATTTCGATTTAACAATGATATCAGACAAGAAATTAGAAAAGCACTTTTCCTTTCAGCTTCTCATAATGGAGAATATTTGAATTGGTTATTACCAAGTTCATTTAAAGAGAATGAACCAATTTCATCGAGTGAAATGGCTAATAAAGTTGAAAATGAATTTAAATGGAAATTCTCTAATTATTTTAAACATTCCTTTAATAAGAATAATCATAATATTAATATTAATCATCATTCAAATTCTCATTATAATATGCCATGTGCCCGAATATTTAGAAAAGGTGAACCTATTTATAGATGTCTTACATGTGGATTCGATGAAACTTGTGCATTATGTTCACAATGTTTCCATCCAGAATATCATAAGGATCATAAGGTTCATATCATTGTATGTCAACGAGAAAATGGAGGAGTTTGTGATTGTGGAGATCCAGAAGCATGGACAAATGAATTTGAATGTAAAAATGCAGTTGAAAATAAATTAAATAATAAGGGTAAACAACCAAATATTAAAATCATTCAAAATAATGAAATTTTACCAAAGAATTTCGAACTTTCACTTTTACAAACTTTTCAAACAATTTTGGATTTTATAATTGATATTATGGCACGTTCAGATATGCAATTTGATACACCAAATGAAGATTTTAATATTGAAATTGAAAAAATTGTTCAAAATACAATTTCAAGTTCATTAAGTCCAATAAAATATTGTAGTGATTTAACTGATTTACCAGATCAAAAATATCTGTTGATAGTTTATAATGATCAAATTAGACAGTATAGAGATGCAGTTCAAAGAATTCATTTAGCACTGAAAAAAGTTAAACAATTTGCCATAATGGTTACAAATAAAGTCCAAAATTATGGGATGGCTAAAGTAATTACTTCTTCAAATTTACAACTTTTGATTGAAAGACAAGGTATATTAAATAGTACTGGATTATCAACATGTATTCGAAATCAAAGAGATCTTTTCCGTCAAGATATGTGTGATGAAATTTTACAATGGTTTAATGATTTCACTGAATCTGAATTATTTAAAATCAATATTTTTACAAAAAATCTTTATTCTAAAGCATTTTGTGGGAAATGGAAAGTTGGATTAAGTAATGAATCATATCCAAATTTAAATCAATATAAAGTTGGTAAATTAGATGATTTAAAAATTCCTAAAATCCCAACATCAGTTATAGATCGAAATTTTCAATCTCATTGGTTTTTTAAACCTTCTAAATGGGAATCATTATCAAAAGAATTAAGTGAAGAATGTGATTATAATTTATCAGATGATGAATATGATATTCATTCAAGTCTTTGGGGTTCAAGATTTCAATATTTAATTTATTTAGATATTAGATTTTGGAAATCAATTAGAATTTTATTACATGATATGTATTCAACTTCATTAATAACAAATTTAAATTATAAAAAAATCATTAGTTATCAATATGTTGATATTTATCCAACAATTGCAGATATGTTTTTAACAATGGATAGAGAACCTGAATGGAATATAATGTCAACACTTTCAACTCAATTATTTACATGTCCTTCAAATTCAACTACAATTGTTCAACATGGAGATATTTCAAGAATTTTTGCACTGATTTATGGATTCTTGACAGTTGGAGAAATTAAATCACCTGAAAATATAGAAATTATTAATGAAATTTCAATTAAAAGTTTAAAAAATAGAAGATGGAGTCAAATTTTTTTTGATATTGGATATATATTGGGTAGAAGTAATGATCCTGAAACTGTATTAACTACAAATATCATTCCAATGGCTTGTGATATATTAGCCCTTTTCCAAGGTAAACCAGTTATGAAACGTGAAAAAACAAATCATATTGAATTTGAAAGTCCAGATTATACTGCATTTTTCCAATCAATTCTGGTGATTTATCAATTTGCAGAATTCATTGCACAATCTTTAAATAATTTAGAAAGACAAAAAAGATTAAGTGGTATGACTGAAGATGAAATTTATCAGTATAAAAAACCATTTGCAATTAATGCAATTTCATATGTAATCAAATTTTTATTTAAATTAGAACAAAATAAGTATCCAGGATTAATCGATGAATTTATTGATATAAATCTTTCATCAAATAAAAAAATTTCAAAAGAATTAATTGGAGGAAATATTATTCAATATTTTCGAATTGATGAAGAAAAAGTTAGTTTTTTACATCCAATTCATTCATTTTTATGTTGGTTAATTGAATTTTCGAATTTTAAATCTTCAAGTGAAATTAAACAAGTTTTAGAATCTTCAGTAATTGAATCAAGATCTAAACAATTAGAAATCCCAAATCCATTAACTTCAATATTTGAATATCCAATTAGAACAATAGTTTTAATGTCACAAATTAAATCTGGATTTTGGGTAAGAAATGGATATAGTGTACGATATCAATTACAATTTTATAGAAACACAGGATTACGAGAAACTGGATATATGAGAGATTTATATTTGATTCAAATCTTGATAACTTCAAATAGTCCAAATCTTGTTTGTTTTTTGATCTTTAGTAGGTGGCTTTTTATGAATGGATGGATTGTAGAACAAGTTGAAAGTGAAAGTATTGATCAAATTGATAATGATCAAAATACTGATGAAAATTCAATTGCTTATGATCAAAAATCTCTTCCATATATGTTGGAAGAATGTATGAATTTTTTTATTCATGTAATGACAGAAGATTTATTACTTTGTTCATTACTGACCAATGAAATCAAAGAGGCAAGAGTTAAAAATGAAATCATTCATAATCTTTGCTTTGGTCCTTTAAATTATTCAAAATTATGTTTACAAATACCTGATCATATCTTACTTGAAAAACGTTTTGATTTAATTTTAGAAGAATTGACTGATTTTAAACCTCCAAAATCTTCAAATGATATTGGTGTTTATAAGTTAAAGGAAGAGTACTTGGATCAAGTCAATCCATATTATTTCAACTATACAACCAATACCAAAGACGATGCAATCAAATTCCTAAAGGAAAGAACACAGAAAAAAACAGGTAAATCAATTTTGGATATTGTAATTGAACCAACAATACGAAATCCAATTGAATTGGGAATTTATAAATTTATTGGGAATTTTTCAGCCTCTTCTTATTTTTCGGATTTTTTGATCAAAACGTTAAAGTATATTCAAATTGAGGGATTAGACAAGGCTGAAAGTTTATTGGAAACGGCATTACACTTGATTCATATTTGTTCATTCGAATCGAATGTAGATATCGAACAATATGGGTCATTTTACGACCGATTTGTCAATATTTCAGATTCATTTGGTACTTCAGTATCTGTTTTACTATATGAATTTTTAATTAATGAAGATTTTAAAAATTATCATTCCAAAATTCGTGCAATCTTCAAGGTTTTCGAAACAAAGTATCAAAACTTGGCCAAAATTCTTTCAGACCAAGTCTCAAATTTCAATAGTTCAATTATTGAAATGGATACAAGTATAGTGAATAATTCTATTGAAATAAAGAAAAAATTAGCACAAGATCGAAAAGTGAAACTTTTGGCCAAATTTAAGAAACAACAATCGTCTTTTTGTAAGAATAACTTTGAAGATACTCAATTGAGTGATTTGGATATGGATGATGATAGTGATGAAAACCAAGGTTGGAAGTTTCCTGAATCTCATTGTATACTTTGTCAGAATGCAGCAGAGAATGCAGGACCCTTTGGGATTATAACCTACTTTGGCAAATCTTCTGAATTTAGAAATGTCCCATTTGACGATAAATATTGGTTCTTGAATGCATTTTCAGATAATGCAAACTTAGATGAAGAAAAAGATGGACAAATATATTCAAATAATTGGAAAAATTACTATAAAAAAATCAGAGAAACCAATTGTATTGGACCTGGATTTTCAGATCAAAATCAAGTTTCAAGTAAATTGGTTTCACTGAGTTGTGGTCATGGAATGCATTTTCAATGTTATGTCAATTTTTTGAATAATAATAAGAATAAACTGTCACAAATAACCAGAAATTACCCTGAAAACATTGAACATAAAGAATTTTTATGTCCACTTTGTAAAGCCATCAATAATATGTTTATACCGATTTTATGGACCAATAATAATCGAAATTTAAAGGAATTTTTAAACAATACAAATCAAGAAAATCCATATTTAAAACTTTCAAAATCCTTGTTAAAAGATAAAAATTGGTATAAAGATTTTGTTTTAATTTCAGATAAAGATATTGAAGAATTTGGGATTTTACAAGGACCTGCCAAAGAAATGATATTGGAAATCCCAGATAATGGAATTAATCAAAAGAATTTTCGATTATTACTTAGTAATATGTTTCAAATCAGTTCATTTTTATCATTTCCTCATGTTTTTAAAGCAGATTCAACATTTATACTTGTAAATTCAATTAAATCAATAGAGATTTCTTTGAGAGGTGTTGAAGCCAATGGTAAACTAGTGATTAGTCAGCTTTCAAATAATTCATTAATTAATTTGAGAACTTTGAATGAATTTAGAAACACAAGTGTATTGATGAAAGTTAAGAATTGGATTCATTCAATGAACCCCAAGGATGATGCATATGCAAAATTACTTGCCAATCTTTTTTCATTAGCACCTGATTCAATTCATTCAACAATATTGGAATCTGATTTTTTCGAATTATTAATCAACTTAATACCATTGAAATCTCAAGGTTATTCATTCAATGTTAATTTACAAGTTTGCTTTGTATGTCAATTCTTACAAAATTTGTTAATTTTAGTAAAAGAATTAAAAGCTCATAAATTTTATAGAAATTCAGATTATAGTTTATTGGATATTCCAATAATTGCCAATATTGATGAAGTTGATTCAAAACTGGCAAGGTTATTGTTTCAAAGATTTTGTTCAATTGAAGAATTGAATGAAGTTGAAATGTTGAATGATGATCGGTTTGGACAAGTCATCTATTCAATGTTGGTTAAATCAATAACTGTATTTTTAAGAAGAGCTGCTATTTATTCATTTGTTCAATGTGCATCTATTGAAAATTTAGATTTAGATCAATATTCGATATTTTCATTGGAATCTGATCGTTTATGTTCATTATTAAATTTAAATAGTATTTCATATTTGTTGAAAATCTTTATTGAACAAGCAGATTGTTTTGAAAATACTTTATTAAATTCTCTTACAGTGGGTAAATTTGAAATTTTTAAAATTTTGGAATATCCAGGTTTAATTAAATTAGCTGAATTACCTGAAAGACTTGATTTATTCTTTAGTGAATATTATTATTCTGAAAAATTTAATAATCCTCATACAATAATTGAAGATCCTGCAGTTTGTTTATTTTGTGGAGAAGTTGTTGATGTTCAAAAACCTGCTATTGGTTGTAAAGAAGGTCAATGTACAAGTCATTTTTTAAAAGAATGTGCAAATGAAGTTGGAATCTTTTTATTACCAAAAGATCGAAGTTTATTATTATTGTATAAAAATGGTGGAACTTTTTATAATGCTCCATTTTTAGATAAACATGGTGAATCACCATCTGAAACTAAGAAAAATAAAACTTTGTTTTTGGATAAGGTTAGGTATAATGAGTTTATAAGGAGTGTTTGGTTGCAGCATAATGTGCAGAATGTGGTTGTTCGGAATTTGGATGGGGTCATGGATGCGGGAGGGTGGGAGACACTCTGATGAACGACTCACTAACGACTCACAAACGAGCGAAGCGAGTGAGTGACGAGTAATACGAACGAACGAGTGTAACGAGTGAGTGAGTTGAAGTAGTGAATAGACGAATGAATAAGTGAGTGAGATTAAGTAGTGAATATACATGAACAAGTAAGTGAGTGCGTAGTGAGCAGTGCGTGAGTGAGTAATCCAGTAGTAAGTAGTGAGTAAGTAGTGAGAGTGACAAGTGACAGAGTGAGTAAGAGCATATTCACTCGTTCGACATCTTCTTGGGCTCCCTGCAAACAAATCTCTGGCGGACTCACAAGAGTTAACTCGTTTTCAGTAACTACTACTACTCACTAGTTACACTACTTCGTTCAGATATGTACTACTCATTCCTCTCTGCTAGCAGTCTCTCACTCCCCTCAGGTACGCACTCACTAGCTTCGTAGGGTCGTTCGTTGTACTCACTACTCACTCGTCTACTACTCACTCATTACACTCGTTACATCTTTCGATCGTATATTCACTACTCAGTTACGCACTCTCTCACTCGTTACACTCGTTCGTTCGTATGTATACTCCACACTCCTCACTCACTTCTCACTCACTCCTCATTCACTCCTCATTCACTCCTCATTCACTTCTCATTCACTCACTCGCTTCGCTCGTTCGTTGGCTCGTCGTTCGCTCGTCGTGCGTTCGGATTACCAACTCTCATCCTGACCAAACTCCCCATCCAGTTCCTCATCCTGAACTATATTCCAAGCATCACTATGACTCCCAAAAATCCTTCTCGTTACAAACCCATTCAAATTCTGATTCAACCAAATCAGATTTAAAAATTCATACCTATAATCCAGCAATATAGCTTTTCCTTCTGTATTTGCACGTTTACATTCACCATGAACAGTAAGATAAGGAGCTGGAAAATCAACATTTATAGGATTATGACCAATATGAATACAAATCTTTAAATTATTCAATCTTGGTACATAAAATATCCCCGTATGATTTGAACAATTGGTCATATGCAGTAAAAACTTTGTATATTTAACTTTTTCAGAACAATGTAAACATATGATTTTATCAAAAGTATTTAAAGTATCATCAATATCAATAATACAATCATTATAATCTTTTGGTAAATCAATTAATTTAACTATTCCTGGATAATCAAGTGAGATGATTCCTGAAGAAATATATTTTGGGATTTTAGCATTCAATACTATATCATGAATATTATGAACAAATTGATCTTGTTTCAGTACAAGATTTAAAATCAATTGATCCAAAGATTTTATATTTAAAGTTTCCGTCAATGCATTTGAACAATCGAGATATTTTTGATTTTTTATCGATTCTTGTAAATTTTGAATTTTTTCAATACTTTGGTACTGATTTTCTCCAATTGTTGTACAAGTTAACAAGTCAAGAAATATGATTGCTTGTCTTAGATAGGGTAATAAAATCCGTTCAATACTGAAGTAGAATAATTCGATTAACTCATCATTGATGGGTACAGTTTCAAATTCAATCACATCTGATATCTGTATCATAAGTTTATATAAGGATGACTTGACTGTTGAAGAAATGCCCCCGATTTTCTTTTGGAAACTTGCCGTGATTTTTGGATTCAATTCAATTCTTTTAAATAATGAAACTATAGTTACAGTAACTAATTTAACCATTCCAAAAGTAACAAGAGTATTAAAAGACTCATCCGTTTGGAAATAAAGTACGACGATCTCATTGAATGGACCATCCACAAGATTCGTTGAGTTCCAACACTGTTGAATCTCAACATTCAAATCATAATCCGAACCCAACAACAGTGAAGAAGTTCTCAACTCATAAAGTAAAGCTCTTGATTGAATCAAACTTTTCAATAAAGTTTTACAAGAGCTTGGGATTTTTTCAATAAAATTACCCAAACTTTCTTCTCCATTAATTCTAACTGAAATTTCATTCATACGAATTGTATTTGCAATCAAAATTGATAAATTCATTAAATTATTAAAGAATGTTTGATTCTTATTTGTTGAAATTAAAGAAGTTGATTTGATCAGTTCGATGATTTCATTGGTTGAAATAATCGCAATTTTCTTTAAATCTGATGGTGAAATTTGATTATCAATTAATGAACTTATTAAATCTTTTGATTTAAAAGTACTTGAAGAATTTGAAATTTGATTATACTTTAAATTTAATGGAGAAAATTCGATTTTTTCAAGGCAAAGACCTTCATTTTGTTCTGGAGCAATACATGAAGGTATAAAAACATCATGTAAATTATGACAAAGAGGACATGGGAAATGTTTAATTCTTGAAGCGTTTCTTAAATTCTCATTAAAACATTCGAAATGCATTCCATGTCCACAAGTTGAAATCACTTGTGCATTTGTTTTTGAATCTTTAAATCCATGGCCATATAAACTGTGATTTTTAGGAGTTTCTTGTTGATCAAACGGATTAAATGCTAACTTTGTATACTCCACATCATCCATTGGGATTTTCCAGAATGTTGAGGTTGTTGTTAAAGTAGCCAACACTCCAAAAGTCGAATTTAAAGATTCCTTTTCTCCACAATATACACAAGTTCTACCATCATTTTCAATTGAATCTTCAACTTGTAAATCCTTATTTAAGTCTAAAAACTTTTCACGTTGACGTTGGAACCGTTTCATAACTTTTGCTTTCCGTTCTTCATTCAATCTCTTTTTCTTTTCAAGTTCAGTTTCAAATAAATTGATTTTTCTCTTTTTATATTTGGTAATATAATCTTCACCAAAACTATCGATGAAATTTTCAACAATTCTATTATCCTTAAGAAGAAATTGTTGAACCAAAAAATCGGCCTTTAAAATGATATTTTTAGACATTTTTGATTCTGAAATTGTTAATAATAAATCTCCAATTGAAATTTGAACAAAGTTTTCACATAAATAATCTGCACCATGAATTAATTCATCATCTATTAAAATTGCATGGATCAAATGTAATAATTGAAGTAAAAACGTTTCATCTAAAGTATCGATAGAAACTTGTAAGAATTTATATACAAGTTTTGCAAAGTCCTTAGTTTTGGTGAAATTTGCAAGATTTTCCTTTACAAATGCCAGGTTTGTCTTTGTAATTTTCGGAATTAAAATGCCCTTTGAAGTTGAAATGTTTTTAATCAATGAATCAGAAACGGTTTGGAATTTACTTGAATCCAAATATAAACTCAATGGATCCAAAGTTTCATAAACCGATTTTTTTAATCTATATAATCCAACATCAACGATCCCCGTTGGAGCTTGATAATCTGCAACTTGATATAAAATCTCTTCAAACTGAGGCAATTCAACTATTTCATCATCAACAAGAGATTTAATTTGTGTGAAAGATTTTGGATCATCACTTAATGCATAAGATATTTGATCTCTTGCCCTTTCAATTAATCGTTCTTCACTTGAAATCAATTTAAACATCTTTCTATCTGTAATCAAATTATATAAAAATACAATCAATTTTTCAACAATCAGTGAGAACCGATCTTCATAAATTGTTTTATCATATTCAACTTGATTTAAATACCAATCAAGTAATTCCCATCGATCTAAAATATTAAAGATTGTAATTTTTGGATCATCATATAAAATCGAAATTTGATTTAAATGGAAATCTCTAAAGAATGTTAGCGTATTCATTTTAGATTCAAAATATAATGAAGCTTGTCTTGAAGCAGTGATTCCATTTCTAATCCAAAATCCAATCTTGATTTGTGAACCCAATACAATGCTTCTTAATGAGAGATCGGAGATCTTGGTGAAGGGTTGTTTAAGGTTTGAAAGAATTGAATGGAAAGTATCGATTCCATGGTTTTCAATTAGAAATGATAAGAATGAATTGATTGAATTGACGAATCCAATGGGTTGTTTGCTGACATTAAAGTCTGCTATTTGAATGGGAAATCTTCTATTCGATGAGTCTTCCGATTCATCCCCATTCAAGACTGGGCCCTCACGACCAGTAACCACTTTTTGTTTCACATCTCGAAGCATTAAAAATTCAATAATCACTCCAACAATCTCTTCAATTCTATCAACATTCGAAGTAGAAATCGATTTAATTAAACTTAAAATATTAATTGAATACTCCAAATGAACTACAAAATCAAAACTTTCAATTTCAACATGGTTCCCATACTTTCTAATAATCGGCCAATAACCTTGAAAATTTCTTAAAAAAAGTATCAACATAATTAAATTATCAAAATCAAGAAACTTATTAATTAAATCACTTGAAAATTCAACTTCAGTAAAGTGTTTTAAATCATGAATTCCTCGAATAATTGCTCGTTTAATAGACATGAAACTTTGAGGTTTATCATTTACAATATCAATGAAATTTGGGTATCCACTATCATAATTAATTTTGGATGAATGTTCTTCAATAAGCTTTGTTAATGGTCCAATTATATGACCGATTTCATTTCTCTTTAAGATATTTTGAACACTTGTTGGACATGTAAAAATTTGAGGAGAAATTTCCAATAGTAAATTTAAATGATCTTCACGATCTGAAAGTGCCATTGAAGTTATTAACATTGGATAAATACTCATTAAATGTTTTGTAAATTCAAGTTTATTTGTAAAATCCGCAAGAATTGGAATTATTAATAAATTAGTTAATTTCTTACGAATTGCTCGTACAAATCTGATTTGAAAGATCAATAAAAATTGAATTCTCAGATGTTGAATCAAATCAAGTTGACTCTTTGGTTGTAATATTGAACATGAAGAGTTTTTTAAATCTGAAATTTGGAAATTTGAATCAACTTTACAAGATCCAAAATTAACAAAAGTTCCATTATTAAGTAATCCATTTTCAAATAATCTACGTTCATGATTTACTGAAAAATCACTTGTAAAATTGGTTGGGAAATTCTTTGAAAATTCGAAATTTGGTTCGAGTAATAATTCTGAAATTTGAGATTTTGCAATTTCTCTAAAATTCGAATTATTTGGGAATTCAGTGATTTTAATTAACCAATTAAACATTTGATAAACAATCAATTCTCTCATATAATCTCTTGCACTCATGATTGTACAAATTAACCCATTCATTTCAGCTTTTGATTTTGCTTGTAATAATTCATTTGGAGTTGTACCTTCAATTAAAATACATCTACCAAAACTAGAGATTTCCTTTGCTATTGAATCTGCTTTGGCAAGTGTACATCCTGTTGAAGAGGTGATTGCAATGCCTGCCTCTTTTACATTGTGATGTTCATCATTCCATAATACAAGGTACCATAAATGATCTGAATTATGATCAATACTTTTATAAGTAGTCTCTGGTAATGAAGAATAAGTCGATAAAAATTCCAGAGTTAATTTTGAACCATTGTCAATATTTTCATGAATAAATGGTAAAGTTTGAACTGAAAAATTACTAACATCCAATATATAATCTAAACAAATTTGGATAGTTTGACGTAAGGGATCTTTTAAATTCGACAGGGTATTAATATTCATTGAACATTTACAATTAAGTTGTTTAAAAGCTTCTAAATCTCCACAATCACATAGAGCACCCGAACCTTGAGATATATTAACAGAAACCTGATGATTCAAATGATCTAATCTATTGAAACAATCAGAACAAAGTACACAGGTCTCGTCTAATCCACATTCCTTACATTTATACATGGCTTCTCCTTTTCCAATATATCTGGCACAAACTTTATCATTTGGATGCGAATAACCTCCTTTTGAAGTTTTATAAAACGGATTTAATTCAATTTCTTTTATTTCAAATTTATATTGGTTTAATTCTTCAATTGTTTCAATTGAAATATCGGGGAATAATTCTGGTAAATATTCTCCTTCATTTGATGCGGCATAGTATAAAGCTTTGAAAAGGTTTGGACGGATTTTGGAGTGATTTGAAAAGTTTAGTTTAGAAGGTAGTTCAATTAGAAAGGATTTTAGTAGGTCGGGATTCATGGTGGTGTGGAGAAAGAGTGGTGGTATTAGTAAGATTTTTCATTTTTTGCGCTCATTCCTCACAAACTCACGAACGCACAAACGAGCGAAGCGAGTGCGTGCGTGAGTGAGTGAGGAGTGAGTGAGTGAGTGCGTGAAAACTGAGTGCCTAAGTACGTAAATGAGTGAGCAGTGAGTGCGTACGTAAATGGGTGAGAACTGGGGAGTGACGAGGGAGAGCAGTGGAAGAGTATACACTATAGCCCATACACTTGCACTATCTACATAGTAAATATCAAAGTTTCCTATTACTGGTAGCGCTCTCGCTAAACCTACCGCGACTAGTTAATTCCGATAAGTACTATAATTTCCAAACAACGAACAACGAAAGAACGAAAGAACGAGCGAAGCGAGTGAGTGAGTGGGAGATTCGGTGAGTAGCGACAGAGTACAACTAGCAACAGAGTACTGGAGTAGTGAACGAGTAAAACAGAGAAGAGTGCATGAAAGAGTAGTAGTGCATCTGTACTGAATAGAGACTCTAGATGGAGTGACTCATGCCGGCACATCTTTTACAGTTATAACTTCCTTTCCATATGCTTAATTAATTCTATGCTTAAATTCCCACGTGATCTCTGACTCAATGAAAAAAATTTATGCTGAAAAAAAAATATCTACTTTTCACTTCAACCTCAACAATCATGTCCGTGCTTACTGATCCTACTGAACAATATAATCTTATCACCAAGGGCTTACAAGAAGTCTTGAACGCTCAAATCATCAAGGATGTTTTGGAAAAGGAAAAAAGACCTCTCAAGATTTACTGGGGTACTGCTCCAACTGGGAAACCACATTGTGGATATTTTGTTGCAATGATTAAATTAGCTCATTTCTTAAAAGCTGGATGTGAAGTTACAGTTCTTTTGGCTGATTTACATGCATTTTTAGATAATATGAAAGCCACTTTAGAAACCGTTCAATATCGTGCAAAATATTATGAATTTATTGTTAAATCAATTTTAAAATCAATTAATGTTCCAATTGAAAAATTGAAATTTGTAACTGGTTCATCTTATCAACAAAGTCCAGATTATGTTTTAGATCTTTTTAAATTATCGAATGTTGTTGGACAAAATGATGCAAAAAGAGCAGGAGCAGATGTTGTTAAACAAGTTTCAAATCCTTTATTATCTGGATTAATTTATCCATTAATGCAAGCATTAGATGAACAACATTTAGATGTTGATGTTCAATTTGGTGGAGTTGATCAAAGAAAAATTTTTGTTCTTGCAGAAGAAAATTTACAAAGTATTGGTTATAAAAAAAGAGGTCATTTAATGAATCCAATGGTACCTGGTTTAGGTCAAGGTGGTAAAATGAGTGCATCAGATCCAAATTCAAAAATCGATATTATAGAAGATCCAAAAATTATTAAGAAAAAAGTTAATAGTGCTTATTGTTCACCAGGTGATATTAAAGATAATGGATTAATTTCTTTTATCGAATATGTTATTCAACCAATTCAAGAATTAACATCTGAAATTGAAGGTGATTTTAAATTAAATATTGATAGACCTGAAAAATATGGTGGTCCAATTTCATATGATTCAATTGAAAAATTAAAATCTGATTTTGAGACTGAAAAATTATCTCCAGTTGATTTAAAATCTGGAGTTGCTGATAAAATTATTGAATTATTAGCTCCAATTAAAGCTGATTTTGATTCAAATAAAGAATTCCAAGATGCTCAAGCAATGGGTTATCCTGTAGCTGTTGAACAAACTAAAAAAGTTAAAAAAGTTAAGAATAAAGGTAGTAAATATCCAGGTGCTGGTAAAGAAAATGGTTCAATTGAAAAATCTTTAGAATCGACTAAATTGGAATAAATTTTTTTGATATTCGTATTAATAAGAGCTTATGTAATTATTTTGTAGCCAATTAAATTTGAATTGAAAAAATCAATTGAAAAAAATTAGTGAACTTTATACAACATTGAAATGGTATGTATGATTTGTGGTAGATGGTAGTTTGATGAGATGGTACCTTCTCGAGATTGCCACATTCGACATGTTGGACATTTGACGAGACAAATACCTCGAATACCTCGGACAGTATCTCAGACATTTTGGACACCCCAGACATTGATGTTGAATATTCCAGATTCCAAAGTCGAGATTCCCAAGTTCACATTACAAAGTCCACATTCGAACTCTACTAACAACTAGTCTTTATTATCGTCGCTTTACAAGAGAAACTCCGTTTACGTTGCCACCATTCTTGCTGGTGCCTTTGCCTTCCAAGGTTTCTTTGATGTTTCGGTCAACAAATGGTACGAAAACCACAACAAAGGTAAGTTGTGGCATGATGTTAGAGGTAAATTTGTTGACAGTGGTGATGCTGAAGATGAAGAGTAAACTTATACATCCTCTATTTATAAATTGCATGTCCATTTAGTATCATGTGACTCTTTAATATATATTTTGAAACTTTTCTCAAATTGAAAAATTATTTCGACTACACGTAAAATGGCATCAGTTATAAACCAACCAAATTCTCAAATTAAATTAACCAACGTTTCACTTGTTAGAATCAAGGTTGGTAAGAAACGTTTTGAAGTTGCATGTTATCAAAATAAAGTTCAAGATTGGAAACTGAAAGTTGAAAAAGATTTGGATGAAGTTTTACAAATCAGACAAGTATTTATTAATGTTAGTAAGGGACAAGTTGCTAAAAATGATGATTTAATTAATGCATTTGGTACAACAAATCAAGATGAAATTATATTAGAAATCTTAAATAAGGGAGAAATTCAATTGAATGAAAAGGAAAGAAGTGCCAATCTACAAAAGAAACAAAATGAATTCCTTACAATTATTTCTACTAAATGTATAAATCCAAGATCAAAGAAAAGATATCCACCATCAATGATTCAAAAAGTATTGAATGAGATCAAATTTCATATAAATCCTTCAAAACCTGCCAAATTACAAGCATTAGAAGCGATTAAAGTGCTTGTTGAAAAACAAATCATACCAATTGCAAGAGCTCAAATGAAGATTAAGATTGTATTGACTCATAAGGCGTATGCCAAAGTATTTGAAAGTGAAATCAAACCAAATATCGATCATATTGAAGATCAAAATAAGGATTCAAAGCTTTATGAGTTGGTTGGGATTATTGATCCTATTAATTATAGAAAATTGGTTGGTGTATTGGAAGGTGAATCTGCGATGATACACCAGGGCGAGGGCTCGATAGAAGTGTTGGACATGGCTGCTATAAAGGAGGGTTAGTCTGGTCTGTTAGTATGTGGTCTGTGGTCTGTGACTCTCTGTCGCTACACATATTGCCTCTATGTCGCTACTATTCTGTCGTATTCTGTCCGTTCAGTCTATTCTGTCCGTTCAGTCTATTCTGTCCGTTCAGTCTATTCTGACAATCTCACTATTCTTCCCTACATCTCACTACTCTCTCGCTATTAACTACATCATAAATTTCATTCTCGGTGTAACACTCTGTCACTATACACTCAGTCTTATTCTGTACCACTCTCCCTCAATATTTTCTTTATTCTTGGTGTAAATTTGAGAACGTCTCAGCCATCACAAAAAAAATTTCTGAAAAATTTTTGAATTTCATAATCATCATCAATAATGTCTATTGTCTTACCATCATCTTCGAGTAACGATACCTTTAAGGCCGTCTCGAACTACTCCGCTTCTGTCCGTCGTCCAATTGAACCTGTTGGTCGTTACTTCTTGGCTCATGCTTCTAGAACTTTAAGAGGCCATACTTGGTCTGAATATGAAAAATTAGAAGCTGAAAAAAACGTTAAACAAATCGAAATTAATGAAGATGAAGATCTTGGTGATGAAATTCAAAGTGAAGCATTACTTGAACATGATCCAAGAGAATGGAAATCTGCTGATTTATATGCTGTTCTTGGTATTTCTCATTTAAGATATAATGCTACTGAAGATCAAATTAGAAGAGCTCATAGAAAGCAAGTTTTACAACATCATCCAGATAAAAAATCTGCAAGTGGTGGATTAGAACAAGATGGTTTTTTCAAGATCATTCAAAAAGCTTTTGAAGTTATGTTGGATTCAACAAAGAGACAACAATATGATTCTGTTGATACTAATGCAGATGTTAAACCTCCAAAAGTAAAGGATACTTATGATTTCTTTGAAGCTTGGGGTCCAGTTTTTGAAAGTGAATCAAGATTTTCCAAGAAACAACCAGTTCCAAAATTAGGTAATCTTGAATCAACTCAAGAACAAGTTGATTTATTTTATAATTTTTGGGGTAAATTTGATTCTTGGAAAACTTTTGAATTTAAAGATGAAGATGTTCCAGATGATACTGCTAATAGAGATCATAAACGTTATATTGAACGTAAAAATGTTGCAGCTCGTAAAAAGAGAAAGCAAGATGATAATAAAAGATTGATAGATTTAGTTGAAAGAGCACATAATGAAGATCCAAGAATCAAATTATTTAAAGAAAATGCAAAGAAAGAAAAGGAAAGAAAGAAATGGGAAAGAGAAGCTGGTTCAAGAAAAGCAGCTGAAGAAAAAGAAGCTGCTGAAGCTGCTGCTGTTAAAGCTGCTGAAGAAGAAGCAAATAAAAAAGTTGATTCTAAAAAAGCAAAGGAAGCTGCAAAGGCTCTTAAAAAGAAAATGAAAAGAACTGTTAGAAGTGCTGGTAAAGATTTTGAATATTTTGGAGATTCTTCTTCTTCCAGTGTAATTGATTCTGATCTTGAAAAATTGGTTGAAACTTTAAATGATATTCAATTAACAACTGTTTGTGATAAAATTAAAGGTGCTGATTCAAACATTGCAAAAGCTGCCTTTACCGAAATTGCTTCTGAAGCAAAAATTACAGTTAAATACTTTGTTTAGGTTATATATATTATACAATTAATCTTCATCATCTGAAACTTGTATTTTTTGTTTTAATGGATTTGCTTTTAAATGATAATGCAGTTTTCTGAGTTCTTCAAATCTTTTATGTTTTTCTTGATTTGTTAATTCATGTTCTTCTTCTTCATCTTGTTCTTCTACAGGTTCTTCACTTTTAATTACTTCACCTCCATTTAATGAATCAATTACGGTATATTCATTATCATTTTCTGTTTCACCCAATTCAAATCCAGGGATTTCTTCATCTTCACGATAATATTCTCCATTTGGATCAAACCCTCCTTCATATGGAGTTTTTGGTTCATCAATTTTCATCGTAGCACTTTTTTCTTGCTCTGCTTTATATAAGGCAATTTCATCCCATTTTAAGTGATCATGAGATTTCTTTAAAGATTCATCATCATCAATTTCAATCTCTTTCTTTTCAGCAATTTTTGCTCTAATTTTATCACCTTTTAAAGTTTCAGACCGAATTTGAGAATTTAATACGGTATTTTTGATCACTTCTTGACGATCAATCTCTGCAAGTGTGTCAGGAGATTCACTTGAGATCGATTTGTTTCTTAATATACCTCTTGGTTGATCAGACATTTGAAAGAAGTGTGGTGGATAAAAGTTGGGGAGTTGCAAATGGTCATTTATGTGGGTGTGTTGTGTGGTTTGGCGGGACACGACCGAGCACAACGAGCAAGCACTACGACCGAGCACTAACGAGCGTTAGCGAGTTAGTGGGAGTGAGGGCGAGTGATATCTACAAGACTAGCACAGCGAGCGAGCACAAACGAGCACAATGAACACAAAGGAGCGTTAACGTCTCATCTCGTCCAATTGTCGACTGTCACATTGTAGTATCCACTCATATATAAGCCCATAGTAGCAATCGTAAATTTCGCCTGCCACGTGACCTCTCCCCACGTGACCTTCTCGATCGGCAATAAGTTGACAAATACTAACAAATCTATAATAATTTACACAACAATCATGGGACAAGTGTTTAGTTTCACCAACATATTCAACAAATTATGGGGGATAGATAAGGAAATTAGAATCCTTATTCTTGGACTTGATGGTGCTGGTAAAACAACGATTTTATATCGTTTACAAATGGGAGAAGTTGTAACTACAAAGCCAACGATTGGATTTAATGTTGAAACTTTAAAATATAAAAATTTAACTTTAAATATATGGGATTTAGGAGGTCAAACAAGTATAAGACCTTATTGGAGATGTTATTATAGTAATACAGCTGCCGTAATATTTGTTGTTGATTCAACAGATAGAGATCGGATTGATATTGCAAGTAAAGAACTTCATACAATGTTAAAAGAAGAAGAATTACTTGATAGTGCATTATTAGTTTTTGCAAATAAACAAGATCAACCAGGTGCATTAACAGCTGCAGAAGTTTCTCAAGCTCTTAATTTAACCGAATTAAAAGATCGAAGTTGGAGTATTGTTGCTTCAAGTGCAATCAAAGGTGAAGGTTTGACCGAGGGTTTGGATTGGTTGATGGATGTTATTAAGGATGAGCAGTTATAGCTCTATAGAATGTATATAGGAGGTACGGTTAATTCGGTGTACGTGTACATATGTCTAAATATACAAACAGTAAAACTGCACAAACAAGCACAAACAAGCACAAACGAGCGTTAGCGAGTGAGTGCGACAGAGCGCGAGTCATTCGAGTCAGTCGAGTTAGTCGAGTCAGCCGAGTCAGTCGAGTCAGTCGAGTCAGTCGAGTCAGTCGAGTCAGTCGAGTCAGTCGAGTCAGTCGAGTCAGTCGAGTCAGTCGAGTCAGTCGAGTCAGTCGAGTCAGTCGAGTCAGTCGAGTCAGTCGAGTCAGTCGAGTCAGTGTGAGTGAGTGTGAGTGATGCGAGTGATATCTAACGTTACTTGATTACTCTCCTCTCTACTCCTCCCTCTCTCCTCCTCTCTACTCCTCTCTACTCCTCTCTACCCCTCTCTACTCCTCCCTCTCTCCTCCTCTCTACTCCTCTCTACTCCTCTCTACTCCTCTCTACTCCTCTCTCTCTTTAACTCTTGCTAAAATCGTCTTAATCATCTCATTTCCAATCTTATTTGCATCTGCAAACATTGGCTTAAAAAATTCCTGAACACTTTCAAATTCTTGCTTATATAATTCAAAATTACAAACAGATATTATTTTTGACCAATTTCTTGCTGCAATTGTAAATTCTAAATCATCAACTCTAAATTCATGATTATCAACTGCAACATTTATACATTCTTCAAGTAAACCTGGTGAACAAAATAAATATTCAGTAACTCCAAGTAAAATTCTAAAAAGTGGAGTTGAACAAATAATATGATCATAAGGTATAATTCCTAAATGATACCAACTATCTGCAATTGCTAAAAGTGATAAATGAGAATTTGGTTGTTTACCACCTGGTGGAGTTTTACTTAATGAAAATTTTTGTAAAATATCATCATCTAATAATAATAAATCATCATTTTTAATATGTTCAAAAACAAAATTTCGAACTTTAATTAATCGTTTACGTAATTCACTTTTTTGATTTTGAATCATAAGTCTAAATAATTCAGTTGCAGATTTCAGATATTGTAATACTTGATCATGAGCTGAAGGATTTGTAATTGCTAAACCAGCATAAACATGCCATTTATTCAGAAAAATTCTTAAAGATATATTAATTTTAGCATTTTCAATCCCTCCAACCCATTTTGGAGTTTCCCATGGATATTGATTTGTCAGTTTCCATGCAACTCCCATTGATAAAAATGCTGCATGAGTTACAGCTTGTGTATCTGCAGTAATTTTATCATGTTCTTCAGCTGAAAGATAAACAATTTTTGATTGTAAACATGAAACAAGTTTTTCTACAAATTCAAATGCTTCATTTGTTGCTCTATGACGTATAAGTACTAATGGTTGACCTGTAGTATTGACATTTGGTCCATGTAAAGAATGTAAAGTGATGATTTGAGTATCTGGTGGTAAATGAGTATTTAAAGCTGCAACCTCGGGGTTTTTACAAGATGTTTGACCTCCCACAATAGCTCCGAATTTAGTCAGTGATCCATATTTGGCCACTATTTTTTCAATGTTTTCTGCTTCAACACTATATATAATATAATCAGAAATCCTCAGTACATAATGTCCATTGGGTAAAACTTCGAAATTATCTGTTTCAAAGCGTTTTTTATATGACTCATAAAGTTCTTCTCGATCACATCCAACCACTTTCCACCCGGCCTCACTAAACCTCCGGGCATACAAGTACCCCATGTCACCCAACCCGATGATCCCAATGGTCTTGGTCTGTTGGAGTTCTTTTATATCCATAGTAACTGCTGCTAAAAAAGAAGGAATTAAAATGTTGCCAAAAAAATTCAGTTTCAAAAATTGAGTGCTGCCAAAAACAAAAACAAAAAAATTTATCAAACATATCATTCAAATGGTGGACCAAATGTTTAGTGCTCCCGGCAAGGCGATGCTTGTTGGCGGGTACCTTGTTTTGGACCGTGCTTACAATTCGTATGTGACCGCTTTGTCAGCAAGAATGCACGCCAGAGTGGTTGAAAAGGAGCCCGGTTTGGTTGATCGAATTGTGATCAATTCTCCTCAATTCGAAGGTAGATGGGAGTACCAAATTGGCAAAAATTACTTTGAAATAACCGAGGTTAATGGCAGAAGAAATCCATTTTTGGACTCGACAATTTTAATTGTGATGAATTATTTACAGTCCAATAAACGGTTTAATATAGAGATCGATATATATTCAGATCGTGGGTTTCATTCACAAGAAAATTCAGTTGAAAAAGTTTCAGCCAATGGGAAACGTAAGTTTTTATATCATTCTTCGGCGATCGAAAAAGTTGCCAAAACTGGACTTGGAAGTTCTGCAGTTTTGGTGACAATTGTAACGAGTGCATTATTATCAGCTTTTAAAGCTGCAGATGTAGATAGTGATGAAGGTAAAGATTTGATTCATAATACGGCACAAATTGCACATTGTCATGCACAGAAAAAAGTTGGATCTGGATTTGATGTTGCAGCCGCAGTTTATGGATCGATTATTTATCGTCGTTTTGAACAACTGGTGGTCAATTGTGTATTGGAACACAGTGTATTTAATGAGAAATCTACCGAGAATTTATTACTGTTTAATGAGATTCTTAAAGAGACAATTGAATCGAGATGGGATTTTTCGCACGATATTTGTACACTTCCTCCATATATTAAGCTACTTATGGGTGATATAAAGGGAGGTTCAGAGACGCCCAAATTAGTGGGGAAAGTGATGGAATGGCGTAACAAATCTCCGGAACAAAGTAAGAAATTGTATGCCGATTTGGATTCTGCCAATAGTGAATTTATCGCAGCATTACAGGGCTTACATGATTTGTATAAAAATAATGAGAAGCAATACCGCGAAGCGATTTATGAAATTTCTCAATCGTCTAAATTTAGTAAATATCCCCAATTTGATCGATTAATTACCGCGATTGCCACCGTACGAGAAAATTTACAATCTTTAACCAAATTCTCAGGAGCACTGATCGAACCTATTGAACAAACTGAATTACTCGATAAATGTACTCGATTCAACGGATGTTTTGGAGGGGTTGTACCTGGAGCTGGAGGGTACGATGCGATCGCGTTGCTTGTTGTTGAAGATTCAATCAATGATATCATCCAAGAGTCTCATACTGTATGTCCGCAAGTATCATGGCTAGATTTGAGCGAAGTAAAACAAGGCTTGATAAACGAAAATAATTTAGATTATGAAAAAATCGACAATTAACGGTTTTGTATGCAAGACTCGATTTAAACGAGAAATTTTATATAGAATATATGTCTTTCTTTACCAGTGATAATGAACAATGATAACTTCTATAACTTTGCCAGTATCCGCGACTCGCAAAGCTTTGTTGAAGAATATGAACTCACAAGAACAGCCTCGGCTTTACATATAAATCCACAACGTGACAGTATTGAACTGCGTACCCCAACTTTTGAAGAAGATGCAATAATTAAAGATGAAAAGATATACAAATTCAATTCACATATTTTCCTAGCTATATCTGTTATTTCTGCCATTCTTATACTTGTTTTTGAGATCTGTATGTTTGCAGTTATAAATTTACATAAGAGCAAAATTGATCTGAAAGAGCGGTATTCTGAAATTCTGATTTATTTAGCACTTTTTATTTTCCTGGGGTTTTATCAAATTTTATTAACCATAATTGGTTTACGAACTAAAAACATGCTTTTACTTGCAATGCTTTGTCTTTTTTATGCGTGTATGTTAGTTTATACGGGGATTCAGTATGAGGAGATTTCAAGAGCTTTTGCTGATTCACTTGGTCGACATTGGATGGCAAGTACTAGAGCAACCAACATCTCAACAATCGTGGTGTTGGCAATCACTTTACTTCTTCAAGTTGGACTACTTTTCTTTGTACTTCGAGAAAATGTCAAGTGGTTTAGATTTAAAAAAATCGGTGCCGATTTGGAAATTCGCAAGATGTACAATATTTTTCAGTTACACCGTTCACTTTTAATATTTGATTTTTATTTTTTTATCGGATTTACTGTACAGTTTATTGTAATTATGGTAAATGATAAAAAATCTATTGAATTTATACTTACAATTTGTGTACTTCCAATAACATTAGTTATATTATTTTTGAGTGATTTTGCGGCAACTCGTGAGATTTTTCAAATCACAATCATAACAATGATACTGTTTATTGGAGGGTGCGGATATGTTTTATTTAAAATGATCCGGTTGTATACAAAGTATACTTCTGCTTATGATATTGCCGTAACTCCGGGTAAATATTTTCCGGGACGTAAATCGCTTATTACATTTGGTGTCATTACACTTATTTTATTATTAACAACAATTGTGTTTGAAGTGTTGGTCTTGATCAATTATGGAAAGGGATTACTTCCATTGGTGAGTACTTATTACAAGGGACTACCGGGACATAGTACGCCCGTGATCGAAGAACCAACAATGGCTCCTGAAAAGGAAGAATCTCTATTAATTGATTAGTCTCCTCTTATTGTATACATTCTATTATTCACTCTGATTTTGTATTGTCTCTATGTACTATATTTAATCTAATTTTGAATTGTCTTTTATGTAATTTATTAACTCTTGATAAATTTTATAATATTTTTTAAGTGTCAGATGTTAATATTTTTTACGCATCATGCCATGTCATGCAAGTTAATTTTTAACATGTGATCGGCCTTAAGAACAATTTCGGAGTACACTTTTGCGAATTTTGCCCCTTATTTGTGTTAATACTGCATCACCTGATACCATATTTAGCAATAATTAACAATATAAATACCACTTAATTTTCAACATATTTCAGAAACAATTTTAAACTATCAATTAAAAACAATAATTAAATATGTCAGAAATAACTTTAGGTAAATACCTTTTCGAAAGATTGCACCAATTAAAGGTCAACACTATTTTCGGTGTTCCAGGTGATTTCAATTTAACTCTTTTGGATAAGATTTATGAAGTTGAAGCCGATCATGGTAAAGGTTCAATGATTTGGGCCGGGAATGGGAATGAATTGAATGCTGCTTATGCTGCCGATGGATATTCAAGAGTCAAAGGTCTTGGATGTGTCGTCACCACTTTTGGTGTTGGAGAATTATCTGCATTGAATGGGATTGCCGGTGCTTATGCCGAACATGTTGGGTTATTACACGTTGTTGGTGTACCTTCAATTTCTTCTCAAGCAAAGCAATTGTTATTACATCATACCTTAGGTAATGGGGATTTCACTGTTTATCACCGCATGTCGCAGAATATCTCCGAAACAACCGCCTTTATCTCCGACATCAATTCTGCTCCTTATGAAATCGACAGATGTATACGAGAAGCTTATATCAAGCAAAAACCAGTGTATATTGGACTTCCAGCCAATTTGGTTGATTTGAATGTTTCAAGCTCGCTTTTATCAACGCCAATTGACTTGTCATTACCAGCAAATGATGGAGATGCTCAAGAAGAAGTGATTGAATCTGTATTGGACTTGGTTCAAAAGGCCCAAAACCCAATCATTCTTGTTGATGCGTGCGCCTTAAGACACGGATGTAAAGAAGAAGTTCGTCAATTGGTTGAAACAAGTCAATTCCCCGTTTTCACCACTCCAATGGGTAAGGGGACCGTTGATGAAGGTGGAGTTGATGGAGAATTACTTGAAAATGACTCAAATTTGATTCAAAAAGTTGCTGAAAAATTGAAATCAAGTTCAAATGCAGCTTCAAGATTTGGAGGTGTTTATGTTGGATCTTTATCACATCCAGAAGTTAAAGAATTTGTTGAAGATGCAGATTTGATTTTATCGGTTGGTGCACTTTTGTCTGATTTTAATACCGGTTCATTTTCTTACTCTTATAAGACAAAGAATGTGGTTGAATTCCATTCAGATTATACCAAAATTAGACAAGCTACCTTCCCCGGAGTTAAGATGAAGGAAGTTTTACAATTACTTAACACCAAGATTGGTGAAGCCCTGAGTAAGTATGTAGTTCAACCAGTCCCAAGAGTTAAATTGGCAAATACTCCAGCAGTTGGAACAACCCCACTTTCTCAAGAATGGCTTTGGACTCGTGTTTCTTCATGGTTTAGAGAAGGTGATGTTATTCTTACCGAAACGGGTACTTCAGCTTTTGGAATTGTTCAAGCAAGATTCCCAAACAATACGATTGGGATTTCTCAAGTTTTATACGGTTCAATTGGTTATTCAGTTGGTGCAACTCTTGGTGCAGTGATGGCTGCACGTGAAATCGACCCTCATAAACGTGTTATTTTGTTTGTTGGTGATGGTTCTTTACAATTAACAGTGCAAGAAATCTCAACCATGATTAGAAATGGGACTACTCCTTACATTTTTGTTTTGAACAATGACGGGTATGCAATTGAAAGATTGATTCACGGTGAAAATGCAGGTTATAATGACATTCAACCTTGGAACCATTTGGATTTACTCAAGGGTTTTAACGCTGAAGACTCGGAATCTATTCGTATCTCAACGGTTGGTGAAGCAAACAAATTGTTTACTGATAAAGAGTTTTCTAAAAATAAAAAGATTAGATTAATTGAAGTTATGTTACCAAGAATGGATGCTCCAACATCTCTTGTTAAGCAAGCAAAATTATCTTCAGAAATTAATGCCAAAAATGATTAAATAATTTACATAAAAAAAAATTGTGGGGGTGAGCAGAATGGAGTGATTTCCTAATTTGGAAGTTGCTCGGATTTAATAATAAATTTTAAAAAATATATAAATTAGAGTGATATCTTTACATGTAGATTGCATAAATATAATTTTCAACACAATGGATGAAAAAATACAAGTAACAGATCGTCCATTGAAACAAGGACAAGCAACAGGTCGTCCATTGAAGTTTGCTTCAATGGTTATGATTGGCTGTTGCTGCTTGATGTTTTATATGATTCAAAATCCTCGGGTTCTTTTAAAGGGCCCTACAAACCCTGATGGGTTCTGTCCAATTGTACCCAAGTTGGATCCGAGTGAACATGGTGTGGATATCGACATTATCCAGAGTATTTTACATGACGAAGAGTTTAAGAAACTGCTGGCTTCAAAATTAAAAGGTGCAATTCAGTTTGAAACCGTGAGTCATCCATTCAATGCTTCCGATAATTGGGACCAAATTTTAAAGGATGCTCCACAATTGGAAAAGTTTATTGAACTTCATGGTTATTTAGAAAAGCAATTTCCATTAGTTCATCAAGTTTTAAATGTTGAAAAAATCAATCATTTGGGATTGGTTTTCACTTGGGAAGGACTGGACGGAGATAAGAAGCCATTGCTTTTGGCTGCGCACCAAGACGTTGTGCCCGTCGATCCCAAAACGGTAGACCAATGGCTGCATCCTCCCTTTGAAGGTGTTTTCGACGGGGATTTTATCTACGGGAGAGGAGCTTCCGACTGTAAGAATCTAATGATTGGACTACTTGAAACAATCGAACTTTTGTTGGAAAACAAGTTTTCTCCACAAAGAACAATTGTACTTGCCTTTGGATATGATGAAGAAACAGGAGGACTCGGGGCTAAGGCGATATCAAAGGTTATGTCCGACAGGTACGGTTCAAATTCATTTATTCAAATTTTCGATGAAGGTGACACCGGATATTTTGAAGCAGAAGGGGTTAAAATGATTGTTCCGGACGTGGCCGAAAAGGGATATGTTGATTCTGTGATTGATATTTATACTAAAGGTGGACATTCTCTGACACCTCCAAACCATACAGCCATTGGACTTTTATCCAAATTGATTAGTCAAATTGAAGATGTACAATTCGACCCGATCTTAACAAATGCAAATCCGGTTTTAAATATGTTACAATGTGTTGCCGAACATTCACAACTGATTGGTAAAACTATGAAATCTGACATTTTAAGAGCTCAATTTGATAAGAATGCAAATAAACGAGTTATTGATTATTTGACTCGGGTAAAACCGGAGGCAAGATATTTAATTACAACTAGTCAATCAGCTGATATGATATCTGGAGGTGTAGCCAAAAATGCTATTCCAGAACATGCAATGGTTATTATTAATCATCGAATTGCAATTGAAGAATCGGTCGAGAAGACTGCACAGAAGGTCTTGGGACAGATTAGGCTAATCGCCGACCAGTATGATTTATCAATAATTTTCAATGGAAATCAAATTAAATCTGGTTCAATGGGAGTTTTTGAATATACTTTGGAACAAGCATTGGAACCTGCGCCGGTAACTCCGAGTAATAGTGGAAGTTGGGATATTTATGCCGGATCACTTCGTTATCTCTATGAAGAATTGATATTTAAAGGTGAGAAATTTATTGTTTCTCCTGGACTTATGTTGGGGAATACTGATACGAAATGGTATTGGGAATTGAGTCGGAATATCTTTCGGTTTATTCCGGGGGCACATCCATATTTTAATTTACATTCTGTTGATGAACGGCTTCATTTTGATAATCATTTACAGGCGATTGCGTTTTATTATTATTATGTACAGGTTGTTGATGGGAGGGGGGATGATGAATTTGCCTAACGAACCCACTCACTCCTCACCCACGAGCGAAGCGAGTGGGTGAGTGAGTGGGTGAGTGAGGAGTGGGTGAGTGAGGAGTGAGTGAGTAGAAATAAATAAAATTAGAGTAGAATGAAGTGGAGTAGAGTGAGTAGCGAGGAGAGAGGAGTGAGGAGAGGAGCGAGGTGCCCACTGCGAGGCGCGCACTGCGAGGAGAGAGGAGACTAGCGCACTGCGAGTAGCGAGGAGACTAGCGAGGTGCCACTGCGAGGAGAGAGGAGCGAGGAGCCCACTGCGAGGAGCGAGGAGACTAGCGAGGTGCCCACTGCGAGTAGACCACTGCGAGGAGACTAGCGAGGTGCCCACTGCGAG